>JAJJMA010007075.1:2413-13392 GCA_023529015.1 Papaver nudicaule
ATAAAAAGTTTAATTTTAAAGAAGAATCCAGAATCCACATGAATAGGGTGTGCACCTTAAAAGCCACATAACGAGCCAAGACGTTCACAAGATGAAGTGAGCAAGTGTTTTCCGTCTCCACTTTAGATAGAAAACAGAAACTAGTCAGTACCAGAATAACCCTACGAAGTGTGAAATAACAGAAGCTACTCTTTGCACTACGACTACTGTGTCAAAAGTGAACATCTATTATTAAAGAGTATGTTTTTTCAAATGTATGCATAGGAAGCTAACTAATTCGTCACAATGACAAATTTAATCACAAAATAAATAACAAACAAATCATCTACTTCAAAAGCCTAGCTAGTTTGATTAAGTACTTACAGGTAAATTTGAGCTCTTGGGGTTGAACATCCAACAGCTCAATTGGTACTGCAGCTTCTAGGATCACTTTTAGTTTGTCATTTTCAATATAAGTTCCATCATCTTTCTCAAACTGCCAATAAAACAACAGTTAAACCATAACAAAATAAATCCTTTTGCTTTGGTTTCCTTCGTACAATAGTAATTCTGCTAAAATCTACCATCCCAGGTGTGATAGCCTCCTCGAGAGTTCAAAATGGAACCTGTGTGCTCACAATAAGGAATTTATCGTTGCATTCCATATGATCAGAAGCCGCCGTTGGTGCTTGCCTAGTAACTGCATTGGCACCAAAGAATAATAGAATTTGTAGTCGATTAGAGAATTACAAAATATGCACAATCAAGAAAAGATACCAGGAGTACATAATGATTGGTTGTGCACTTTGTATGCTCCCTTGAGAGTAGATAATTTTTTTGTTTTTTTGAGACGAAAATGATTATGATAAAAAAAAAAAAAAAAAAAAAAAAAAAAAAAAAAAAAAAAAAAAAAAACCACATTAGCAGGCTAAGATACAACACCCTCCCAATTAAACAGAATGCTGTTCAAAGGGATCAAGTGCAAACTATCACGTTTCTTTTCTTCAATAAGACTCATGTAATGGCGTAAGGAAATAGCCTCCAGATTTTTCACATTTCTCTCCTTTAGAGCAAGCACTATGGTGCCGAATATTTTATCCCTACGGCTAGAATCTAGCCAAGCCAAGAGGAGGAAAGAATGCAACCACTATGGTCCTTGGCTGGGAATAGGTGAGTACTCAATACTCTCCTAAAAGTAGGTGAGGAATGAGCACTCATCTAAGTACCGCCAGCAATTGGGAAGCTGCCACATATCATAAATAAATAAAAGAATACTTTTCTGCGAGTACCGAGTACTCGCGAGCTAAGCCTTGGCTGTGTGAGGGAGTAGATCTACACCCAGGTTTAGCCAAGACTTAGCTCTTGGTTGAAATGTGGCGAAATTTACACCCAGATTCAGCCAAGTCTTGGCTCTTGGCTGAAATGTAGCGAATTTCGCCACATTTCAGCCAGGACTTGCACCATAGTGCTTGCTTTTAGAGAGTTAATTACTAATACTACAAGAAAAACTAAAGGAAAAAGGGAATGAATGTCAGCTGTTGATATAGTGTAAACATAACTATATCCAGGAAAAAATGATACTAGTTCTTTTTTCTTTTTTTTTTAATGCAAAAATGATACTAGAATTTACTGAATTCATATTGTGTTCTTCATGTACTTGCTCAATGGGTTTGTTTAGTGTTAGTGTGTCATCTGTGAACTTTATGCAAAGTGATAAAGTTAGCAGGTAATTTGTGATGTAAATATAGAAAAATCTAGACAAGTCAGTCAGTTAGGTGTACAAGTCATCTGGACTTATCCAGGTCTGTCAGTTTTCTAGAGGTTCCCATCTCCAGACTTTTCTTAGCCGGCTATGTAATAAGAAGTATAAATAGAGCCTTCAGGTTGTTGTAAATATATTGTAAGAAAACTCAAGTACGTGAGTAAGCATTGTAAGAAAAGCGCAAAGCCTAAGTGCTGCACCAAGAAAAACTCCTGTAACTAATCCAGTTTCAATACAATTTCAGTTTTTGATCCGGTTTTAGGTATAGGCCCATTAAAAAACACCCTATACCTAGGTTTCAAACAATTAAATTACTCTCCAAGTAATTCTAGAGGTGGAATACTATTCTTAGAAGGAATAGTAGAACTTACATTCCTAGAAGATTACTAAACATAGGAGAGTTTCCTTGTAAAGGAAAGACTAGTTTTTGGGAAACCATACTCTATAAATAGGGTACTCAGAGTGTTTGTAGAGGGACAGGAGGAGAAAACCAGAAGAGCATTAGACATAGAATTCAAGGGAAAAGAACCAACACCTAGGGCAGAGAAAACCTAAAAGGAAGACGTTGTAAAATTCTTTATCCTGAACAATAAAGTTCTGATTTCTATTGCATAAGACTTAGTATTATTGTTATTCTTGTTTACTTCTGTTTATCTATCATATTGGGGTCCAGAAATTGATCAGTTTTGGTTCATCACACTTCCACACCTGATCCAACACAAAGTAGGTGTCCCTTTAAAAGTGAAAAGTATATGTAGTAATCCTAGTGAGCTTTCTTGATTACCTGTGACGTCACGAGTAGACTTTGGATGAACAATGCCAATGTTTGGCCGCACAGAGTATCCCTTCGCAGCGGTGGATTTAACCTGAAAAAACATTTACATCAACTATTACCCCCATCACATGATTTTAGCAGATATGTTAGCCACCAATCCACAAATTAGTATGTATCTGTAACAACATGTTGTTAAGGATAATATGGGGGATAAATTTGTACCAAGATTTTTAGGAAATAAGAAAGTACAGAATATATTGTTAATTAGGATAATGTTAGTCAGTTGTATGTTGGTTTGGGCAGTTACTTATGGTTATTGTATATATATATATATATATATGTAATCTGTAATGGATTTGATAATGAATAGAAGATAGAGTTCCCTGATTTTGTTATCTCTCTCTCTCACAAACTCTCTCGATCCATGAATTCTAACATGGTATCAGAGCGGGTTGAGAGATGAGTTAGTGAGAGGGTTAGAAAATGTTGTTTGATTTGTAGAGAGAAATTCTATGTGTAATGAAGAGTTTTTGAAAATATTATGATGAAGAAATTATGGTTGCTGATTGAAATCGGTGATGATGTTGTTATGATGGAAATGAAGTGTCCCTGCTCTTGTGATGACAAGAAAACGATGATGATATGTTGCTATGAATGTTATGATGATGAATGTTGATGATGTTAGTATGTAAGTTATGTTGATGATGATGATGTTTCTTATGATGATGTTGATGTAATGTAATTATGAAGATGATGATGAAGATGCAAGTTTAACTTGCATAAATATGTAAGGTTAGTCGAATTCTGCAAGATGCGGCTAACAAGAACGATAATCGTGACGACGGTGATGATGTTACGTTGTGATGATTATGATGATGTTAATGATGTAATGATGTTTGATGAAGATGCAAATATAATTTGCATAAATATGTTAAGAAATTATGATGAATGTTGATGTTAGAATGTAAGTTATGTAAGCTATGTTTGAATTACTATGTTTGTAAACTGGAATTTGCATTGTCCAGTTTAAGGGAAGGTGTTGAATTAGGATAATGTTAGTCAGTTGTAATGGATTTGATAATGAAAAGAAGATAGAGTTCCCTGATTTTGTTATCTCTCTCTCTCACAAACTCTCTCGATCCATGAATTCTAACATATATATATCCTGAAATAAAAATCGGCATGAATAGAGTTTGCACCTTAAAGGCCACAGACTGATCCAATCTGTTGACAAGCTGAACTGATGACGTGCTTCGCATATGCAACCCAACTAGAAGAATAGGAAGTAGTCATTACCAGAATAACCTTATGAAACAACCAAATTCAAACAAGATGTGATAGAACAGAAACTACTCTTTGCGCACTAACAACTATCAAAACTTAAAATATGTATCATGCAGGGAAGTAATTAAGACATCACAATCAATAAGAACACTAAGAATTACCATAACAAGTACGAGAATAAAACCAAATGATCCAGTTATAGACCATTTATTAGGGCTGCACAGGTCGATGAAACCGAACAGAACCGAACCATTTATAGCTAAAACCAAACCAAACCAAACCATTAATCCAACGACGTTGGTTTTAGATTATCGAAAACCCGCAAATGTCGGTTCGATTTTGGTTAACCCCCTATAACCAAACAGCAATCATCGGTTTAAACCGGTTAATAAGATATAATATATTATTGAAGGTAATTCACTAAGAAAATAATAACTGGAAAGTTCACATGAATCATATCATTAGTTGATTAGCCATTTTTTAAAGCATGATCTAGAAACAAAATGTTGAGCTTGAGTCGATACAGATCAGCCACCAATAGACACTCCTAATAGAAATTTTATTTTGTTTGTCTTAATTAAGCATACCGACTAAACGAAAGCAGCATTTTTATAAACGTATAAATGTGCGGTAATCAGCTAATTTATAAATGTAAAACATAAGGGTCAAATACCACCAATCTGAACAAGTGATATTAGAGATGGTAAATTTATTTTAACCGCAAAACAGGTAAAGTATTTTAACTGCAAAATCAAACCCTCAAAGAAATGAGTCTTCCTACGATAAATCTTGAAGGATAACATCAAGTCTAGAAGCACTAATCGACATTATTTTCTGTATATGCCATTTGGTGATTGAATCAGTAATTTCAAATGCATGCGGAGGAAACTAACTAATTTCCCATTACAATAACAAATTAGGTCAGAAAATAACAAACAAATCATCTACTTGAAAAATCCTAGATAGTTTGATTAAGCACTTACCAGAAAATTTGAGCTCTCGGGGTCTAATGTCCAACAGCCTAGTTGGTATTGCGGTTGTGCTTCCACTGCTGGTTCCTCTTTCTTTCGTTAGCGAATCTAATTTGTGGTCAAAATGAGTAATCTTACCCAGTATCTGTGCAACATCACTCCAAATAGCTGCCTGCACATCCAACTGAAAGAACCTGATCAAGTAATTATCCAATTCAAGTATCTTCTCTGAGTACCTCTTTTGCAAGAAATAATTCCACGATTGTACTTTTGAACACTTTTCTATTAGGATTTTTCCTTCTCTTAGTTTCATTATCAATTTCCTTATCTCCGGTCTTTTTTCAATTTCATCTATTCCTTCGATCTCTTCAACTTTGTGTTTAACTAATTCTAGAGTGGAATTAAGTTGTTCTAAGGAAGGTTTGAAACTTATCAACATATTTTTGGCATGAATAACTGATTTCAGTAATTCTGATACCACTGCCCCGAGCAGAGCTCCTCCTATTAATTCCATAGCCATAATTCTATCTAACAGAAGATTTTTCTTGTAATTCCTCACAAACAAACAAACAAAGAACGAGAGAATGATTATAGAAACCCCAAGAACTTATTTTGATCTTTGCAGAAACAATAGAGCAATGACTTTCCGTGGAATAAACCCTCAACAACTAATTTGTTGTTAGCATGATAATAAACTAAACCCAATAGCTCCGTTTGAAAATTCTGCACCAGTTAAAGTACATTATAAAACTAGCACTACGCCACCAATGGAATCAGCCATTTGTCTCAACTATGAAACTTCAACGTTGACATTAGTGTTTTTGACAGCTAAATGTAGAAAGCCAGGGAGATTTTTTTTTAAAAAAAAAATCCACAATGACAATGGTAGGTAAATCATCTATGTCAATGTTTCGTGACGGCTAAACCATCGTTAGTAATTGAAAGTCCTGACTTCCTAGCTATGGCATCAATTTACCAGAAGTCACCCACAAAATCTCTAGGCGGTAAGAACAGCTTGGTCTATTTGATTTCTACTGACTGAATCTCTAAATCAAGTTGATGGTATGATTTGACATTCAGTTACCAGTATTACGAAATTTCTGAGAATATCCCCTTTGATTGACTCCATCACCCACTGACATGAATCCAATCCACTCCATTGTAAACCAGAGAAAGGAGCTAATCAAATCAAGAGAAAGACAAATCACTGATTCGGATTTAGGGTTTCTCGAAGGAATTATTTTGTTGCAGAAGTTTAGAGTGTACAAAGTGAAAACACGATTAGCCCTAGAAAAACTGCTTCACCTGTGAAATTATGGTTCTGGTTTTCATTTTGTGATGTTGGGACTTGGGAACCACGACGAATAAAAAAATGGTTTTTATGGGTGGGAGGGTTAGGAGAGGAGACAGTCACCAACCATGGACCCCACTCAGTCTAGCATGTGATATGATTTGGCTACTATTAACTACATTTTCAACAGTTTACGGTTTGGTGTTTATAGTTCGCCTTTACCATACCAATATCAACGATTATCACAAAACAAAAACCATACCACGGCATTAGATATATGGTACAGTTCGATTTATGCCTAAACGGTTTGGAACGGTGCGGTTTTACGGTTTGTACCATGTCATGTACCTCTAATCATATCTCAAACTTGAAAATGTGAAAACCTTTGTACCCATCCATTGGTGATGGATGGGGCAACTCGTATCGAGTAGAAAAACATCCGTAACTTTGTGATGTTCCACATGATGTAGACCAAAAGTTCCACTATGGCAAGTTTTTCATCCGCAACTTTATGATGTCCAGAAGGAACCCCTAAAATTTGAGGTGGTCATTGTGGAGTAGCCATCCGGATATCAAGTGGCCGGATGATATTAATTTTTTTGTTTTTACCTTTACAATCCGGTCTTTGGATGACCTGGTGACATTATTTTATTACTTTTATTAGCTTTATCCAAATTTGTTTCTTTCTGTGGGACCAATTACACACATGAATGGAGATATCCGAACAACAGAGGATTGGATGGATTATCTATTTCATTTTTTCCATGGTGTGTTTTGAGAGCAAGCACTATGGTGCTCAAAATGTGGACAAATTCCCCACAATATAGCCAAGGTATGGGAGGGGAAAAAACCAAGTACTATAGCCTATGTCTACAAATCAGCGGTTTTCCAGAAACCGTGAAATAGGACATGCGGTTTCTTAGTAGCCGCTCACTCCGAAATATCCCTAAAGATCAGACATACCAGTTTAGGGTTAGGGTTTTGGTAATAAAAAAGAAGTTTTCAAGCGGCTACTAAGAAACCGCAAAAGTTTTAAGAGACTTTCTTAGAAACCATACCTGCAGCTTTTTGGTAACCGATGAGTAAGCCATGTCTATAAAAAAAAGTACAGATCTGTACCCCTTATAGATATGGATAGAAAAAAGCACCACAATGTGAGGAAATTTCCCACATGTGAGAATTTTTGAACACTATAGTGCTTGCTCTAACTCCACTAGTTGCTGAGAGTCCACATGTATATGGATACTCCTTAAGATATAGATGTTTTTACATCCATACCATGAGAGTTGCCCTTATGGCCAGTAGCAGCCATCTTCGGGACTAAAGATATAAAATATATATACATACAATTTTAATTTGATTACAAATACAACAAATTGAAGAACAAAGTATGCACAAGAGGTCCAAAAGGGATTTTTTGTATGGGTCCGTGCTCTGGAGACTGACTAAACAACAAAGTTAAAGAAATGTATCTTAACTAAATTATAAGGATGAAAAAATAGTGAGCAAATTATTTTCGTAAAGGCTTAATACTCCGCAAAGAACATTCATTCAGCTTACGTATAACTTCAAGATCACTCACATATAGATATACACCTAAGCCTACAATCAGTCCTAGATTACCGAAGTTAAAAGGACAATGAAATTAAGGATGATACTGATCAAAACCGAATTGATAAAAATCAGTAACTAGTAAAAACAATCAAAAAGCATACAGGGTAAAACTAATTTTTAAATTCATAAATGAAGTGAAATCTTTGAGATTTTTTTTGGTGCACCAAAGGTGGTTCTGGGGCCACCAAAGACTTAAATTTTTACTCATTGGAAAAACTTGTTAAATTGTAATTAGGATCTTTTTCTACTAATCATTGATATTATAACAACAATTACTGTATCTAAGAAAATTTTGGATTGAAAACTTAAAACCGTAATTATATAACAAAACTCTTTTAGTATGTGGTCTCTGATGTTCTTGTGTGCTTCGTGGACCAGCTACATCCATCATTATCTTACAAAGTCTATTTTGGATGGTACATAAGCTGTATACACAAAACAAGGAAGTAAATAATTGATAATTTGATATGCTGTCGAATTTTCCAGAGTTTGTTTTGCTGGTGAAAAAAGATAATTCCCAATTTTATTGATTCATGGCTTTATAAATGTACCAACGTTAAAACAAAATCAAACTAGAGCATTTTGATATATATCAACAAACTAATTACTCGATTTTTTTTTTCTTTTTTGATCGGTAAAGATTATAATTTTTATAGATTTAAAAAGTAAGTACAAAGTACAAACCCCCCTGGAATGCTTCTTACAATAGAAAGCCCAAAATCGTAAAACCCAAAACCCTAATAGTTACTTCTTACAAAAGTAAAAAGTCCAAACCCAAATAGAATACTATGTACAAAAACAAGAAGCCCAACAATGAAAAGATCCTAGCCTGATGATGTTACAATATAAGGCCCAAATTTTGCAACTTCACATACAATTGAATTGTGAATAAAAGCCCGAAAAAAATAAATGGAGAAACCCTAGCCCTAAAAGAGATATCCAGGTGCACTAAACCTTAACTCTGTCGCCTTTCCGACCAGATCCACCACTTACACAAATTACACCGCCGTATGCTCATCTTCCTCCACAACCAAGTCACCACGAAACCCGTCGCACTTAATTCACCAACATAAACAGGTACCTTTGGTTACTGAAAGTGATTTCAAAGTGAAGCTTTATTGAAATGAAGAACAAAAAATAGATGGATTAGCTAACACATGGATAAAATCAGCAACCCCTCGATTTAAAATACACATCTATGAACAACCAAGAAGATGAAAATGTCTCTCTATACTATAGACCAGAAACCCCAAGATAACCCTTTTTGATTGAAAATACCCAAATATGACCAAGATGAAAACGTCTCTGTACAAGAACAGAAACCCCAAGATGGAGACGTCTCTGTATATGAACAGAAACCCAAAGAAAACCCCATAAAAAGCTTTAAAGATACTGGTTAAAGATGAGAAGATCCAATCGTTTGCTGAATTTGTGACGCCAAGTTGATGAAGTAATGACCTCCACCACCACTATCGGGAACACACAGATTCGTCCTCCAATCACACTGATCTAGGGAATGCACTACGCCACAGGGCCTGATTCCCAACGGTTTTTTTTTCGCATCTGCAACGTCTATTAACGTTGCGCCTTAGGCAACGTTTATTAACATTGTGCACCGTTAAAAACGTTGCTCTAAATAGGATTTTTATTTTTATTAATTAGTAACGTCATGGCAACGTTGACTAACGTTGCATATACACTACACGAAATTGCCTTTTTAGCAACGGCCCATGGCCGTTACCAAAAATTAAAGCAACGGCGAGTGGCCGTTGGCGGGACGCCGTTATTGTTGTCGTTACATTAATTACAGCAACGGATCTGCCGTTGCTGTAATTATAATTACAGCAACACATGCATCTGTTGAAGTAAATATTGTCACGGATTAGACATACCATCATGCCGTGCCGCGTGTCAACCTACTGTAACGGTCTACCCGTTACGGTGGGCAGTAACTGATCAAACAACTCTTAACAGCAACGTTTACACCCGACGGTGTTTTGTGCAGTAACAGTTTATCCGTTTGCCAGCTGGCAGTTTTCGTAACTGTTTTGAAACAGCCAGCACCGTTTGCGTCTGCGTAACTGATACCCTAACTGTTAAAGTAACAGAATGTACTGGTGGAATCTATTTTGTAACGGTTCAGCACTTGCCACCTGTCCCTCTGTCGTAATGGAGCGAACAACTTTTACTCCCGTTAAACCACGGTGTGTAACGGATAAATTTTAACGGCTTAGTCAACGTTTTTATTCGTGGAAAACACATCTGTAACATTTTTAGGATTTGCCACGTGTTTTTACAACTAACGGATTTGTGTAACGTCTGTTATCGTTGGAAGAAACTGTATTACTTTTAAAAAAAAATAATGCTGCCAAGCGTTAAGCCCTGCGTTACAATTGCACTTGGAATACAATTCATTCCGGAATCTGGAATACAGTTCATTTGTGAACCTGCACTACAGTTCTTTCCTGAACCTGCAATGCAATGCAATGCAATGCAATGCATTTCTAAACCTGCAATACTGAATCGAAATCCTGTAATTTTCCATTCATTCCCACTGAAATACATCCATTCTCATTCAACTAACACACATTTCATTCAAACTCTGAAAATCATACAACCGTTTATACATCCATTCACTGCACTCATTCACAATCCTAAATTTATAAAACAGACATACATACATTTTTGCCTGTGTTTTTACTACTCCTAGATTAGAAGGTTGTGTGTTTCAGCAGTTTTCAGTTTATGCAATGTTCTGTAATGATACCTTGGACCAGAAGAAGCTTTTAGGACGCCGAATGGAGTAGTCAGTCGACCTCAGATGTGAGATTTCTGTGAAACAAGGAAACAAAGCTTTGAGTTGTCTATATAGTTGACAGAACAGCCACTTGAATAACATAATATGACCCACTAACAGAATTGTCTATAATCATATCAATAACATGCAATATTGGGTATAACAAACAACTATGCAGTATGGTAGCCGAAGCCCTAGCATACTCTTACGACATAATTCTCATCTTATATGAAAGAGAGAACAAGCTACAGTAGCTCAAATATTTGACCACAGAACTAAACTGATAATGAGCTTAATTCTCATCTGTAACTG
This sequence comes from Papaver nudicaule, assembly GCA_023529015.1. Classification (NCBI taxonomy): domain Eukaryota; kingdom Viridiplantae; phylum Streptophyta; class Magnoliopsida; order Ranunculales; family Papaveraceae; genus Papaver; species Papaver nudicaule. Next base: position 13,199 of record JAJJMA010007075.1, read on the forward strand.
AGGCACACTAGCAATCATACACAATCATAGCTTAATTAGAGTTCATACCTGAAAATAACTACTAGGGGAAATCACCCTAAAGATTTGCGCCGGACGTTCTTCCACTTCTACAGCAAATTAAGACAAGTTATCAGCAAATATCATTGATAAATGAAATCAAACAGGATATCACAACTAAAGCATTCAAGAGATAA
>JAJJMA010007085.1:0-47164 GCA_023529015.1 Papaver nudicaule
ACGATGTAAACCTGATTGGGTATTTTCCTGAAAATGACAAATAGTAGGATGTGATACTGATTTTCATTCTTATTTTTCTCTCTAAGCTTCCCCTCTAATGAAACACCTAGACCATCCTTATGGTCTTGCCATGAGGTGATTAAGTCTCTAAGCTCACATTTTCCAGTCAAGCATTTGCGTGAGTTACACTTTCTTCTTGGGGCTTCAAGTTAAGAGAAATGACAGTGGTTTGTTCTTAAGTCAGACTAAATATTCTCTAGAACTTCTCACCAAGACCATCATGCTGGGTGTGAAACCATTATCTACTCCATCTATTGCAAACGTTAGATTAAGTAAAAATGATGGAGTTCCACTTACAGATCCAACTGAATACAGATCAATGGTAGGAACATTATAATATGTCACTTGGACAAGGCCTGAGATCAACTATGCAGTTCAACAGGTATGTCAGTTTATGCATAATCTAACTTCTACTCACTTAACTGCTGCCAAAGAATTCTCAGATATATCAAGGGTACTCTTGATTATGGAATTTTCTTCCAAAAAGGCTTGACTGCACTGCAAGGTTATAGTGATGCAGACCGGGCTGGAAATCCAGATGATAGAAAATCTACAAGTGGGTATTGCATTGTCTTTGGCAGTAATCCAGTGTCTTGGAGTGCAAAGAAATAGGCTACAATTTCTAGATCCTCAACTGAAGCAGATACAAGTCTTTGGCCAATACTGCAGTGTGGATTTGCAAATTTCTAAAGGATCTTTATCTATTTCTGCCAGTTCCTCCTGTTATTTACTGTCATAACATCAGCTCTATCTCCTTGGCCTCTAATCCTATTTTCCACAGCAAAATGAAACACTTGGCCATTGATTTTCACTTCATAAGGGATTTGGTTCAGGATAAGACTATGTCAGTATATCCTATATTTCCACACTGCATCAACTGGCTGACATCTTTACTAAGAGTCTTCATGGGTCGAGATTTGATTTTCTGAAGGACAAGTTGATGGTTTACTCCATAAACCAGTTCAACTTGAGGAGGGGTAACTACAAGATTGTCTAAGCTCAACATTTACACTTGTCTTACAACTGTCATGATATTGATTTATATAAGCACTCAACTGCGTTGAAGACTTTCTTAGTTAGATAATAAATAAAAGGGCATATTATATAACAATCCTACTTTTGGGACCCGATTTACAAAATGGCCTACTTTTTAAACTTGCTTACAAAGCAGTCATATGTCCGTTAAGTGAGGGGTTTGCAGACGTTAACGCTTAGGTTGTTGTTAACTCAGCTAGCGAAAAGTCATCACTGCCCCTCTCTCCACGTCATCAACACTGTATTTTACCTTAAAACCCTTGGTTAGCTGACATATCTAATCTTTTTGAGATTCGATGAAATCCAGCGGGTGAACGAAGACCCATCCATTAATAAACCAACCAGGACCACCTTCTTCCACCTTCATTCGCAAACTTAGGTTATTTTTTTCTCTCTGTCGAAAAAAATGGCGACTGAGTGTGGAGTGTTTCGTTTTTCAGTGACTATCGATTAAACCTAATCGTACATAGTCCACTTATCATAGGGTTTCATCCTATAGTGAGGGGAGTGGAAGAAGAAGCTCTATAGCTACTGAAAAGCCATTTTTCTGGGAAGGGAATGAAAAGAATCGCGAAAAACCCCCATTTGATCGAATAAAACTATTACAAAACATGTATATAGACATCACGAGGTGCGTATTTCATTCTCGTAAACCTAATTTCAACTTTTAGTCGTTACTAAACCCTAGTGTTAAAAATTTGGGGGTTTTCCTGAAACCCTAATTAAATAGTTTTTTTACTTTGAAACCCTAGTTGTTAATTCGATAATTGTTGTTTGTATATTATGGAATAAACAGTTTATGATTTAGGGTTGTAAAAGCTGAACCCTAATTTGGGTTTTGAATTAGGGTTATTTTTACTGATGTGTATCAATGGTTAATTGCTGCATTTTCATGAAAGTTGATTGATATTAGGTTAAGATGTATATGAATTGTGTTTATATAGTTGTTTGTGCAGTAAATGAATAGGGTTACTGTGTGCAGATGTTGTACTGAATTCTGTATGATGTGGGTAGTAATTGTGTTTATATGAATTGTGTATGCTGTTAGGTAGTAATTGTAGATGAATTGTGTATGTTGTTAGGTAATAATCGGAGATGAATTGTGTATGTTGTTTGCAAGTAATTGGAGATGAACTTATCATGTGTGGGTATTGGTTTGTTAGTATTAATTGTATATATGTCTTTACTTGCAGGAAATATGTCAGGTACCCAGTTAGAAGTTTTAGGGTTGAAAGGTTGACACAAACAAGGTTATGTTATTTGATGATGTTGATGTAAACTGTGGGGGCCGGGTTGAAGGCTTTTAGTGAAGCTTGTCATGTTGCATTTCAGTTACAACCTATTCATGATGTTTCCCTTGTTTGGTACAATAAGCTGGAACTCTTTCATCTTGCTACTAATGTAGATTTTTATGAAATGTGGGATAATGCAGTGGTGGTTGATGGTTATGTTGATTTGTACCTCAGTATTAGACATAGGAAGGTACCAGTGAGTGATGAGTTTCCAGAGAGTTTTTGAGTTACAGATGGGAGGAGTTATGCCACTTCTGTGAAGGTAAACAGTCTTTGAAGGATGCATATTAAATTTGAGGCATCACTAGTTATACTAAATCCTGAGACAGTACGCCTAGGAAGAGGATCATATACAACAAGTCCAGAATTACTAAGGACAAGTCCTAGGCTAGCTGCTAAGTCTATTGCTAGGGTTGTTTCTGGTAGTTCTGGTATTGGTGGTGTTCAGGGTAAGAAGTTATTTCAAGGTTATTTTGATGATCCTGAGCCTCGGCATTTTGAAAGATCATGTGAATCTAGGCAAGATGAAATGGAGTATTGTAACATACAACTAGAAAATGATGCAGAAGATGTCTGTCATCCCGCACACTGATGATTGTAGAAGCCCTAGAAATGACATAGAAGAAGAGGGTATTAAAGTTTACATGGACTTCTGCAACAATTACTTTGGGGGCATAAAAGGCAGTTTTGATTAGCTACATCCTGAGAAATACAAGGCAGCTACTGGTAATGTTATCTCACTTAATGTGCTTAGTTAATTTCATTAATTTCCTTTAATTTAATGGTTAACTTTCAAATATGTATTTTTTTTGTTTTTGTTTTTGTTTTTATAGAAGAACTAGCTAAAAATGATCCATATATAGAGGATGATCCTAAAAGTAAACGAAAAGAGATTGTGGTTTTTGATGAAGGTTTTGCTGAAGATTTAGATGTTAATGGTGATGGTTCTGATAGCTCTGAGGAAGAACCTGAAGGAGGTAATTCTGTAGTTCAAGTAGAAAACTTGGATGAAGGCAAGGAATATGGATACAAACAATATGAGAAAGTTTGGGGTGCTGCACTTGCAGCTACAGAAGAAGCTGATTTGTTCCCTGATGACAATGGTAACACAAAGGAGTTTGTTGATATTGATACAATGTTTGTGGGGATGGAGTTTATGGACAAAGATGAGTTCAGAAATCACTTAAGGGATATGCAATTAAGAAAGGGTTTCAGTTTACCTTAAAGCCTAAAATTGTAACTTCATTATCTATGCAAGTTGGGTTTTTGGTACCCAACTTTCAAAGTAAGGAAGTTCAATTTGAAACATACATGTGTAACAGATCACTTGAGTAGGAATAGGGCAGAAAATGCTGAGTATGTTGCCAACTACTTGTATGACAAGCTGAAGAGAGGTGACTCATTGCCACTCCCATATAGTCTGCAAGACCAATTCCACACTACACGATACTAGTGTGCCATATCATATGGTGTGGAGAGCAAGAACAATGACTTTGGAAAGACTGAATGGGAGTTATGAGGATTCTTATAGGTTGGTTTCCAGCATTTTGTGATATGGTAGAAGCTACCAACTTTGGTTATGTCACAAATTACACTTATGGAAGGTAAGTTTCTGTTGTGATATTACATTTTCATATGATAGTAATATTTCAACTTTATATAGTTATCTAATTTTATGGTTTTGTTTTAATGCAGTGTTGACAAATGCTTTGGGTCAATGGTGATATCTTTTAAAACACCACTCCAAGGTTTTTATGAGGGTTGCAGAAATGTCATTGGGATTGATGCTTGTCATGGCACTGACATGTTTGGTGGGGTTATAATGGAAGCTAATGCCTTGGATGGACAGAATCGGATAGTTCATTTGGCAATAATGGTGTGTTGAAATGAAAATGGAGGGATTTGGCACATTTTCTTGAAAAAATTAAAGTCGTATATTGAAAACCATCCTGCAGGCAAGCTATGCTTTATATCAGACAGACAAAAGGTCTTGATAGTACAGTTGCCACATTATTTCCTGGACACAACCACAAATATTGTTTTAGGTAATATTCTTACATCATATAGTTATATTATAATAGTTTATTGTACGTCCATGCATACTTATATCAACAACTTATGGTGTATGGCTTTTTGGTGTATATGCTAAAAAATTCAAAACTCATTTTAGAGGTTCAAAGCTAATCCATGTAGTCTGTGAAGCTGTTAAATGTTACAAGGAAAGACATTGAAAGGTAAAATATCTTATTAATTTCTCACTCCATTTTGTTTATAAGGATAGACATTTAAATGGTAATTGTGTAATCAGTAGGCACATATGGATGATTTAAACAAGCTATGCCCAGCTGCAGCAACTTATATGATGAAACTAGAAGAAAATGGAGAGCGGGCCAGGGCATTCTACGACCATAAAAGTGCTTGTGAGAAAAACAACAAAAAATTTTGTGAATCATTCAACAATATGATTCGAGAGATGAGAGACAAGCCAATATGCACTCTTGGAATGATGTATGGAGAATTGGTGAACTACACTTTCTATAAGAGAAGACTTTTGTCTGCAAGTTGGGTAAGTGGTCAGTTCGTTCCTAGTGCTCAGGATCTTATTGACAAGATGCAGCTATGTTGTGGAGGACTGAAGGTCAGTGGAGCTTTTGTTGGAAGGTTATATACTGTGAAGAACCTAAAAACCAATACTATTTTTGGAGCGGATGTAATTCAAAAAGTGTGCAGTTGTGTTCAGCGGCAAATGAGAGGATTCCCATGTATACATGATGTTTGTCCTAAGTAAGTTTCTCAACTGTTTTGCCTTGTGTATTCATTGCACCGTTGCACATATGGTTGAAGACTGAAAGTTGTTATTAGTGAACTATTTTTGGTGGTTGTATATGGCAGGTTTTGTAGCTGGTACTATCATGTTGATGCTTACAAGGCAACTTATGCTCCAGAGATGGGTTTATTGAAGGGTCCAGATGATTGGGATGAGGTGATTATTCCCCTTTTCATGTTTGGTCATTTTTACCCTTGTTTTGTCCCTACACTAAGTGTCATTTTGTGTAATTTTAAACAAACTTATAGAATCTTTCTCTACTTTATAGAGTAAAAAATTACACTTTAATACTTCAGGGTTTGCTTTACGCTCTCTTTCTTGAACCATCTTTCACTACTTATAATCATTTCCCTCATATTTTTTTCATCCTCTCTTTCTCTCTTATTTGTTGTTCTTTTTCTACCCTGTTTTTCATTCTCTTTTATCTGTTTTGAACTTCATTTTGTACCCACAAGGAGAAAACGACATCAAGGATATGAAGCCTCCACTTGACATAAGGTCACCTGGGAGACCTGCAGAAAAAGGAGGAGAGCTTATGATGAGAAGTATAAAGAGAAAAAGGCAATGCAGTGTACTAGGTGCAAGCACAACAAGAGAACATGCAAAGGTGGACAGTGGGGGGTAATTCTAAAGAAAAGAGGCCTAGAACCATGGTGGAAGTGGAACTCACACCACTTCTTACCCAGATCCAGATGAGCTTAGCAAGACTAGAAGGTCTAGAGGAGGAAGAGGATCTAGAGGTGGTAGAGGGCCAAGAGGAGGAAGGTGAGATGATGCACATACATCATCTCAAAGAACATCAAACTCTGTTGCTGCATCATCATCCCTTGTGGCTGCAACATCAACCCAACCAACTGGAAGTTAATCTAGAGGTGGTAGAGGATCTAGAAGGGGTACATGGTCAAGAGGGGGCAGGTCAGGTGGACTCAATGTCTCTCAAACTTTATCACAATCCTTATCTGGTGTTGTAGGTGTCAGACAAACACTTACATAGTCTTTCACAGTTCCAAGAGGAGGCAATAGAGGTGGTTGCTTTCCTCCTACACAATGAACACTTCTCTATATCACTGAAGTCTCTCAAACTAGTGTTGTTATTTCAGTTTCTGTTTATTTTTACTTCAATATGTAGCAGTTTGTTGACTTAAACCTTAAACAAGACTCTTATTAACTAAATATGTAATATTAAGGTTACTTAATTTCTTCTTTTATTTAAATATTTGCTCATTACATTACATTTACATTTGTATTTTGCCTATTTGCTTGCGTAGTTCTTCCATTTTCAGGGATGAAGATTTTACATTGGCTTTTGCTGCATTGAAAACTTCATTCGACAACCAAGAGAATTCACCATAGTCCAGACATTTCAGGTAAGAAATCTCATGGTTATGTTGATTCTTGCACATGTTAGCTTAATTGAACCCTTACCCTTCTTCTTCTTGCAGGGTGCATTATCCCATGGACATGTATTCATATTATGGCTCTTATCACCACAAGCATAGCAAGAATGTCGACTTGGGAACACTACTACATAGCACTTGCCTAGTTGCTTGTATCGTCAAACCACTCAAAGTATGGGCAGTGGGTACAGGTAGAGAACTTATAATCAAAATTTTCTTTAGTTTTGGCTTTCAGCAGCTTCCTTATTCCATTACAAGGTACTATCTTGCACCTAGTATAAATCCATGGACAATCGATTTCCTCATGCATACTTTTCTCACATAAAGAACATATCTTGTTGTTATTGTTGCCACTACTGCTTCCACCTGAACATACTTCTTCTTCTTGTTTCCCCATACCATAGCTTGCTTATACATACTTAAGTTGCAGATTGGATGAATGAATAGATATGCAATTATGTGTGGGCGTATATGGTTACTATAATGTGCAGGTATATATAGAAGAAGAAATGAGACCGTTGTGGAAGAAAAATGAGACCGTTGTGTAACGGCAAGATTTATAGTCTCCAGAAATTTGACCACGTGTACAGCTTGTCATGTCAACATCCACATAGACATGCAATTCAGCAACCACGTCCACGTCAGCAGATGACTATTCAGCTGGGTTTAGTTACCTTTTGTAGGTTGAGTTAACTATAAGGCTAGGTTTGGAAAAAATAGTTTCCGTTTTATTCAAATAAGTTACGTCGGATGACTTATGATCAATTTATAATTGAGTTTGAAAAGTATAACTGTTTCGTAAACGAATTTCAAAAAGTAGGACTATTTTGTAACTGGCCCTAAATAAAATTAATTACTATTTCAGTTTTAGTTTTAGTCCGTGGTGGAGAATTAGCCGCATTTCACATTCACAAAGCTTCTAGTAGGACGGTAGGGGTTGATTTCTATTATGCAGATATTTTTTTGGTACATATCTAGTATCTATAGATAATGATCGGCCATGACTCAACACACAGCATAATGATGGCGCTTATATTATGCAGATATTTTTTTGGTACATATTCAAGAGGATAAAATTTTGGGTCGCTTATATCACATGCAAATGTACCGTTAAATCTCTATCTGTAGGCAGGAATCAACACACAGCATAATGATGGCGTCATCAATATCTGATCCACACAATAATGATGGCGTCATCAATATTACGTCAGTGCTGCTGATACCGTTTCAAGTCATTCATTACGTGCTACAAATGCTGAGCCGACAAAAAATCGAAAGATTTAGATTTGGGTGCGATACTGGATTTTTTTTTTTTTGAAAACGAAAACTTCATTGATTTAGGCAGATTGTCTGTCAATTACAAGTTGTTGATGAATCTCAACCGGATAAGAATCAAACCATACTCTGTCTACCCTATCTATTCTAGCTAGCTTTGAAAGCTTATCAGCTAGTTTATTCTTCTCTTTTGGAACGTACGAACATTGCCAAAATGGAAATACTTTAAACAAACTTCTAATGTCTTGAACTAAATTAAAGAAACACCAAGGGATGTTGTAGTTCTCCCTTGTAACAGCATCAACTACCAGCTTTGAGTCCAGTTCAAAGTGTACCGCCTCTAGACACATCTCTTTAGCCCACCTAGCCGCTTCCCATAGACCTCTGCACTCAGCTTCTTCTGCACTTCCTACTCTTTCGATGAAGATGCACTTTGCCCCATGTGGTTGTCCTGCAAAATCACGAAGAATCAGACCTATGCCACCAGTTTTTAATATAGACATGAAAGAACCATCAATATTGAACTTAAGGATTCCCCTCGGAGGGGGAGTCCATATCAGGTTTGATCTGTTTTGCTTCCTAGGTAGAGCAAAATTATCAGTGTTCCTAAGCATAGAAACATTTTCTTGCTCTGCTATGGCCTTCCTGCAAAGAAAGATTAACTTGTCAGTATTAGAAGAAATGTTCTGATGGACTTTCTGACAACGTTCAGTCCAAATACACCAAGCTGTTATGGCCCTGTTCACTAAATCTTGCTCACTGATATGGTTGTTGAACCAGCTTTCAAACCAGGAACATATCCAATCTTTCAAATTGAGTGTGCCATCAGAATGCCATCCCCAGAGAGCAAACCAAACCATCTTCGTTAGGTTGCAGTGCATTATAACATGCGAGTCTGATTCGTTTGAGTTTAGGCAAAACGGGCAGATATTCTGGATATGCGTCAGGTGCACTGACAGTCTTTCTCTAGTTGGAAGAACACCTCTGAGACATTTCCAAAGGAAGTGACGGACTCTTGGTAAGGTGTTTAGTTTCCATAGTGCCGTATACACTTTGACTAATCTAGGCTCTATAGCATACCCTCCTTGCTGATCTTCAAACATCTTCTTATAAGCTGATTTGACTGTGAAATTACCGTTCTTCTCAAGCAGCCACACCATCCTGTCTTCACAGTGTAAATGGATAGAGGTTTTGAGGATGGAGTTAACTGTTGCTCCATCAAACAGATTTGTTAGCAGAGATTCATTCCACTTATTGTGACCAGCCACAAACAGTTCATTGACATACTTGTATTGGTACGGGTTTACTGCACCTTGTTTAGGAGATGGGGCACCATGCAGATCAGCTAGCCACCTGTGATTCCAGATCTGGATCTTATTTCCTCTTCCTAAGCACCACATACTGTGTTGTTTAATGAAGGGAAGCTCAGAACTTATGCTTTTCCATGACCATGTTGCATCTCTCTTTTCTTGCAGGTTGTTTAGGTTGCCATCCGGATAATACTTAGCAGATAATGACTTTGCCCAAATAGAAGTATGATCTGTATTAAGTCTCCAAGCTGATTTAGCCAAAAGAGCTCTGTTGAAGATGTGCAAATCACGAAAGCCAAGGCCTCCATGAATCTTTGGCCTACACAGTTTATGCCATGCAATAAGGTGATAACCTTTATTTGATTTTTTGTTCCTCCAAAAAGCTTGCTGTTTAGAATTCATGCTGGCAATGGTGGACTGTGGCAACTTGAAGGACGTCATATGGTGCACCGGAACTGCATTTAAAACATGTTTTACCATCACCGTGCGACCAGCTTCAGACATGTTGATACTTCTCCATGTTTCCAACTTTGAGTCCATTTTATCTGCCAATATTGAGAATGGAACTTTCTTCTTCCTGCTGATAAAGAATGGCAACCCTAAGTATTTTTCCTCATACAAGCTTAACTGCCTGACTTGTAGAATGCCGCAGAGATCCTGACACCTTGATGTTTCCATGTTACCACTGAAGAAAACTGCCGACTTGGAGAAGTTGATCAATTGTCCACTGCACTCACTGAATTCTTTTATGACCTCAAGTAGTGTATTTGTTTGGTCAATATTTGCTTTACAAAACAAGATACAATCATCTGCAAAGAGCAAATGATTTATCTTGGGGGCTGATCTTGATACTTTCACACCTGTAAGCTTCTTGGTGTCTTGATAATGTACTAAGAACCTTGTGAAAGCTTCCATAGCTAGTATGAATAGATAAGGGGACAGGGGGTCCCCTTGTCTTATACCTCTAGATGGGATGAAAGAGTCTGTAGGGGTTCCATTTATCATCACTTGAATTTGAGTAGTTGAGATGCACTGCATGATCAAGTGACAAAACTTCTCTGAGAATCCGAATTTCTTGAGGACTGCAATAAGGAAATCCCATTCTAGACGATCAAATGCCTTGGACATGTCCATCTTCAAGGCCAAAGTTCCCCCATAGCCTTCCTTTTTCTTCATGGCATGAACGATTTCTTGAACTAATGAAACATTTTCCGAGATGAGTCTTCCAGGCACATAAGCCGTCTGTAGAGGTGAGATCAATGTCGCAATGTGCTTCTTCATACGAAGTGAGATGATTTTAGATATCACTTTATATGACGTGTTACATAAGGCAATTGGTCTGTAATCCTCAGGCCTGTGCGGAGTTTGTGTTTTTGGAATCAGTGTGAGTCTCGTCTGATTCAGCTGCTTCAGTAGATATCCAGAGTGAAAGAACGATTGAATCATCCTGCAAAGATCTTCTTTAATAGTTGACCATTGTGATTGGTAGAAACCTGGCGGGAATCCGTCAGGACCTGGAGAGGTCCAAGGTTCCATAGTTGCTATGGCGCCTGTGCATTATAGCATCAGCGACGGAATCAGGATTTTATATTCAGGAGGGCTAAAAAAGATTTACAAAGTGGTTTTTTTTGACGTTTTTTGCTATTAACAAATTCAAAATTAACTATGGCTACCACTTTTGTGATACCACTACTACCAACATTAGGTGTCACTTTCACTTAAGCTCATTGCCACATCACCCAAACTTATGGTCCCATCGTCAACTTACTCAGTCTTCCTCTTTCTTTCTTTTGCTTCTGTATTTTCTTGCTTTGTTACTTCCAATTGATTTTCCGTGAAAAAATTATAAATTCAGTATGATACTAATCATGAGCATAACCATAACACTCACAACTCTATTACGGGTGGTATTAATGATGATTACGTGATTTATGATCAGCCAATGGTAGATGATCAAATTGGAATTTATCAGATCGATAGTTACCATAGATTAATCCACTCAAGTAATCATGTCGAAGATCATATAATGATAGTGGGTATGAGTGGTTTCATTAATGCTGATAATGAGCGAGATGGAGATTGCAGTAATCGCCATTTGGATCTACTCCCTCCGTCCCATTTTAAATGACCGCTTTGACTAAGTCAAAAAAAAATGAGGAGACTATATGAATTTTCTAGTGTACCCTTATTAAATATAGAGAGAATAAATAAATTTCTTTTTTTAGGTAGGAAATAATAAAGAGAAAATATATGTCTTTATTTTTTATAACTATAAAAGGAAAAAATAATATAAATACTATTAAAAGAATATATATTTATGAATTTGTTTCCAATTTATCTAAATATTGTTTAAGGGTATATCTGGAAAAATACAGATATAATTAGAAGCTGGTCACATTTTTGAGACAAATGAAAATAAAAATTAGATCATTTAAATTGGGACAGAGAGAGTACATTATAATAATGATTATTGTAATCAGCTGGGTGCATTATTTTATGATGATTATCCATCAGAATCATCCAATAAATACTTAACTGATCATCCATTACCGGATGCCACTAATACTCAAAAAGAAATTTATGTTAGCGATGACATCAAGTATGATCGTTTATTATTGGATGTCAATGATAATTTGAAAATTGTGATATCGATCAGTATTTTAATCTGCTCGAGCCTTCAACAATGTAGCCATCTATAATTTCTTGCTGCCTCATATTTGATTGCTATGGAAGAGATAAGACAAGATTGCTAATGGGGGGACGGATTTTGTCCCCCCTCACTGTTCACGTGCAATTTTTTTTTGTCGTCTTATCTGTGAACAGTGAGGGGGGGACAAAATCCGTCCCCCCCATTAGCAGCGATGAAATAAGAGAGGAGAAGAAAAGAGGTCTAAAAAGTCTTTATTGTTCTTCTCTCTCCGCCACCTAGGATTGGTAGCAAATGGTATTATAAAATTGGTAGCCACAAATTGGGTAACAAATTTGAAGATGACGAAATTAGGGGTTAAATAAAAATTTATGGATCCGAGTTTTCTAGACTAAACAACAAATTTCTCTAATAGCATTTGGAACTGGTCTGCAACATCGACCTTTAAGTGATGCTCCAGCAACACTCCATATAAACGTTTTTTGACGTTTATCGTTTGCAAAATTTCTTACAACGGGACTGTTCAAGGATTGGTTATTGTGTGCTATGGCATACTAGTGTACAACGAAAATAATGTAAAAAAGTGGCAACAACTACTCCTTCCGTTTCAAAAAAATAGACTCGTTTGATTTTTTTCTAATTTTTCCTAAAAATTAGGAAGCTTAATTAAACTAAAATTATTTGACTTAAATTTTTTTTTTTTATGATTGGTTTATCGTTGACATTTGTCATGGGTTAACAAAGAAAAACAAGTTTAAGTCAAATATTTTGAGTTTAATTAAGTTCCCTAATTTTTAGAAAAAAATTGGAAAAAAGTCAAAGTGACCTATTTTTTTGAAACGGAGGGAGTATATAAGGGATTACCATATCTCTTAGTGTACATTAATGGAACCCAAGCGAATCTGTTCCAAGATTACGTTATCACAGTGTTGGTGCTTACATTTTGTCCCATTTCTCACTTTAAGCATTCCAGTATAGACTGTTGCCCCAGACTGAAAGAATAGAGAGATAGAATTAATTAATTTTCCATCCAGAACATTGCCTAAACATTCTTCGAAGATATTGATATTTTGGGAACAGAAAGAATGAAAAAGAACAACCTGTAGACTGTACACAACAAAGACTCAGATCCCAAAGGAATCTCTGGCATCAAATTCTGCAGGTTCCATTCTGGTCCTGGCATCCTGTTACAGTAGAGGTTGTTAATAATGTGGTCTTGCAGATTATGAAATCTATTATAGGCACAGAGATAATGTTTATAACAGTTTGTCTAACATCCATCTTAGTTTTCCTGAAGATAAAAACACATCCAGCTTTCAATATTAACCATCCACAAGCAATGGTAGTAGCCTTGTGAACTATGACCAATTCAGAACAATGACCAACAAAGTATTAAAACAAACAACAACCATAGATTAAAACAAAGGATTTCTATTATGATCCTATCCACTGCTTTGTCTTTAGCCCACTTGATTGCTTCAAACGCGGCAATGGCCTCTGCTTCTTCTTCATTTTGTACTACTGCTGGAATGCATATGGCTCCTTCACACCTCCCTGTTGCAGAAAACAGTATCAGTCCCGTGCCCATCTGTTTAGTTATTGTAAGTAATGAAACATCAATATTTAATTTCATATAACCATTACTTGGAGGTTTCCAAACCTGCACATGCCCATTATTCACATTTCTTATACCTACGGGCCTATGTGTTACAATATGAGCTTTCCGATCATTCACAGACTTTTTTATCTGTCTTACCAGGCTTTCCTTGTTTATACTAGCATTTTCATGAACTACAGCACATCGTAACTTCCATACATGCCATAACTACTCTTCCTGCAAGACTAGGATCTACATCCATCCAAATAGTCCTAGTAACCTGACAATCTACCAAAACATGTTGCATAGTTTCAGGCCCATTAGCACACATGGGACAGATATTAGCTATTTGAGGTATAAACCTATTTAGTGTAGCTCTAACAGTCAAACAATTATTCAAACATTTCCACAAAAAATGTTTAACAGTTGGTTGAAGATTCGGTTTCCAAAATGCTTTCCAAGGGAAGTTTACTTGAATACCTGCATGAATAGGATCAGTAACAACTTTATAGGCAGAAAAAATACCATTTGCTGTTGGTTTCCATCTTATAACATCTGTACCTGCAACAGGAATCCTTATTGCACAAATATCCCTAACTGTTTCCTCATCAAACAAAGCCTAAAGAGTATCAACATCCCATTTGTTTTGACCTTACCGCAACAAAGAAGAACAATTGAAAGCTGTGTCCTAATATTCATTGTCCTAGGCACTAAACAATGACCACAAACTATTCAAACAAACAACAACCATAGATTATGCAAAACCATAAGCAAATTTCAACAAATTACTTGATGGGTTTGTTCGATTACCCTTTGATTTTCAAGAAATCAGATCCTCGAGACCTCAATTGTATAAACTCATTTAGTGAAATTTCTCCGTCACCGTCCAAATCAACGCTCACCATAATCTTCCTCCCGTCGATCCACCTTACCCACCATTTCACACCTAAACTTTTCAAATACTTCCTAACCTCTCTCCGGGAAATCGATCCATCTCGATTAGTATCGATTTTGTTAAACTCCTTTCTGAATTCTTCTTCCAATTCCTCCGCTGTTGGTTCATCGGGGATTGATACCTTGGCAGAATTACAATTTGGAATACCAAACATGTTTGTTTAAAACGTGAAGAACTTGAAAGATTGAATCGATCCAACGAAAAAAAGTTTGAAGAAGATGAAACCAATTAGAAAATCAGTAAAGATCTTGAGAAAGAACGGCCGCCTTTGTAGAAATTTTGATAGCTAGAGTGACTGAGTGAGAGGAGAAATTAAACGCCTGAAGAATTAAAGCAACCGGCTTTCCATCCAACACGTGTCTAACTTATTATGTTAAGGGCCTATCTTTAAGTGAATCTTCCTCGCCCATGCAAAATGGTTGTAAATAGAAAGAAGAGCAATAATTCTACATGTTACATGTACACCCAAAAATCTAGAGAAAAATTTAGAGATTTAATCCGATGATCAATATTTTGAAATCTTTGCCCACTACCTATCCCAATGCTAAACTCTACTCTCAAAGTTCTATCAGATTAAATTCCTAGATTTTTCTCTAGATTTTTCTGTGTATATGTAGAATTACTCAAAGAAGAGAGTTTAAAGAAATAAAATAGGAAAGAAGATAGAGAAAGTAATAGGAAAGAGAGGAAAATCAGTCAAAGGAGTTCACATGGGTTGTTATTTTTTTGTCATATTAGACAACTAAGACTGCCACCTGAGACGAATAGCTAAAGCATTAGTTAGGCTTAGTCTAAGAGCATCTCTAATAGTACACTGATGCAACTGTAGGAAATGGATTTTAAAGGTCACAAATGCAAGAATAATTCTCATGATCTGCCACTGGTTTGTTTTCTTACCAAATAAGGAAAAAAACAAATTTGATATCCATTAACAAGGCAAACCATACACATTATAAGTTTTTTTTCGACTGATAAAGGTTATATATTGAAACAAGGAAAAAATATTTACAAAGTTATGTACAAGATGGTCGCAAGACCCCCCTACGTAAAACATAAGTGCAGGTTTTCATTAACACAAGTACAGTTATGTTGTCATAAGCATAAGAGTTTGATGATTTTGAAGCCAACCCCTTCACACTTGAGACTAAAATTGAGATGAAGCAGAAAAGCAATCAAGCCGATGGCAACAGGCTGCATAAAGTTATAATAAACTCCCATTGACTTCACAACTTGAAGTGGGATAGGGGGTGGGCACCATCCTTATCTTTAGAATAACATTGCTTCATATACTCTGGAACTGTAACATTTCTGTAAATAGGTACATCATTTTCATCTTCATTAGAGATCAGCTCCTTAATTGGACCATAAAGCTTTGCCGAATTCATGACATTTGTCCCAAAAAATGATGCCACTGATAACCTTGGTCCTACTCGATTCGCCAGTACTCTATGTTCCGCACTCCTGAACTTTGCATTGCTGATTAGCTACACATTTACATACCCAAATGGGTTAGCAGAAAACAGACACCTTCTTAGACAGTTAATGTGTTTGGATTTTTACTGTGTTGATATTTACTACATGATTGTACATTATTATATTGAAGTTTAAACGTGTATGCATACCTGAAGAAGATCACCAATGTTTACTACCAGGGCTCCAGGTGTAGGTTTGATATCAACCCAATGGTTCTCATAAAGGATTTGCAGGCCACCAATGTCGTCTTGGAGAAGAAGAGTGAAGAAATTACGATCGGTATGCCTATACGCTCCCATAGTCAGGTTTGGTTGTGGGCAGGGAGGGTAATAGTGGCAAAGGACTGATAAGAATTTTGTGCAATCCATGTCTTTAAGATGATTCATTTCAAGCCCAAGAGCTTCTGACAGTAATTCGATAAGGGTATCTCCTAGTATGCGAACATATGCCGTATACTCAAGAATTATATCCCTGAGGATACCACATTGATACTCATAAGAAAAACATAGAACAGTAATATGTGTAAGCAAGTTATGCGTTGCAAAAAAAAAAATTTTGACAGTAAAAGGGCAAATTATGCGTTGCAATTTAGATATGTGTATTACCTGCATACGTCTGGTAATTCTCGAGGGTCGATGAGATCAGGAGCTAACATCGCACAGCTGAAAGTGTCTTTCCACTTTGCAGCAGACTTCGATTGATACCAATCCAAACTCATATTGTACTTCACTTTCCTAGTGAACTCCCTTGAGTAGTATTGTTTCTTCACATCTGTATCTTGCTCGTGAAATCTCGCAACGCCTTTTAGCATCTCGTCCATTACAGCTTCAGGTACACCATGATTCAGCAATTGAAAGAAACCCCAAGACCCTGATGCAAGTCGAATTTCATTTACGATCTCGTCTCTTCGATTTTCCATGTCTTCCAAATCTATCACTGGAATCAGTACTTGCCCATGAAACTTGCTCTTTTCAGCTAGCAGTAAGTATTTCTCCTCTTCGGCAAGTTCCTCTGGTGGTCGAACAAAGACTCTAGGAATCTTTAGGAGTCCGGTGTCAGCTATTCCTTTAACACCGGTTTTGGTATCGTCAATTGCCTTTAACTCCTTCATACGATCGTAACATGACTCGTCTTGGACGGCTAATTTTTCACCATGAACGTAAGCTTTCTTCATGGAAGTGTTCATTGATTTATTGATGGGAAAATTTGAAATCAGGAACAAATCTTTGACTGCTCGTATGGAAGTGTTCATTGATTTTTGTTCTCTGTTTTGATGCTGTTTTAATATAATTTAATCTTCCACTTCTGCCAAGAAAATTAAAAAAAAAATGAAAAATGACGAACACCACTAAAAAGAATCTGATCCTCTTTTATTTAGAGCCACCGAATCTTAAACCACTATTTTGCATTTTGTTGACATATGGTGGGTGCTTTAACTCCTTTAACTCCAAATATAATACATGATGTATCCCGCACTTTGAAAGAAAATACAGAAGATCCAGACGTTTGCCGATGTACAACGCATGTGTGCACTTTTACGTAATATAATATGTTTTGTCCACACTGACATCATTAGCAAGTCTTGAGTACCTTGCTATGTTATCAAATGCGCCCGAGGTGTGGGGCGATTGGCTTGGCACCTCGTCTCGCCTCGTGCCTCAACCAGCATATGTATATCGAGTAATTAGCTTAGCTGCTTCTAAACTATATGTGTACATTTAGATGTAGAAACAGATAGCCTAAACAGATGCGCATCCTAGTCTAGCTTTAGGATGAACCGCAAGCATAATACTATGAAACTCCGTTTAAACAAAAGAGTCTAAACAGATTCTTCAAAATCCATATCTTATTATTTTGAAGTGTTTTTAAGGGACTTATTTCCATGTAGTCAATGGCATGTATAATTTTAAGGTTCATAAATTAGATCTCATTACTCTTAGCATTGTGTTGAGAGATTTTTGAGTTATTACCTAATGTTGTCAAACTGTTTGCGGGAATGCCAAGCAGAAATGAGTTGAAGAAGCCATTGCTACTCTTTTAGGTTGCTGTTTCAGTTGAAGAAGCCATTGCTACTATTTCAACATTCTCACTAGAGGTACCATCCAATTAATTTATGTGATGGGGGAATTAAATGATCAATCGACTAGTCGGACTTTTTTTTTTCGAGTGAAAAAAGGATATATTAAAGGGGGAAAATGTACAAAGTAATTACAAGGTAGTCGCAAGATTCCCATTTGCAAAATTCAAAGGAAGATTACAAATTGATGATAGTATCCCAATGGAAAACAATCTGCGTCGCAGAGTAGTTTTTGAAGATATCCGTCTGCGACAACCACAGTCTTAACTCCAACTTCACAGCTGTTGTAATGGCATAAAAATGCCCGAGTCTGTCTCCCTTTCTGACAGAGTTCCTGGTTAACCAAACCTGCCATATAATAGCATAAGGAATTAAGCACCAAATTGTGTGTTTCCGTCGACTGAAACCGCTTATTCTCCAAGAATTCAGCTGTTCCTCCACCCCCTGCTGCATTAACCCAATCCAACTTACAGGAAGCCAGAAAATAATTCCACAAACCCCTAGCAAAATCGCAATGAACAAATAAGTGGTCTTGAGTTTCAACTGCTTTACTGCATAGCAGACAAAGATTAGATTGAAGCTGGGCTAGTCGGACTTTAACTCCTTATGAACATTAGCATTATTGGAGGGTACGAAGAAATTTTGCAAAGTAGATTTTCTTTATCAATTAACACATTGTACTATCTGTTTGAGTATTAGTTCTTCTTTTTTTTGACTCCAAAAGCGCTATATAGATTAAAAAGCAAGGATGCCACAAAGGATGTGGTAACCTTGAGAAGAAATAAAAATTACAAAAATTGCTACCAAGTAGCCAGACAACCGTTATGTCAGTAGCTCAAGAGACTAACTGACAGGAGTAAACTAAAAACACAAATGCATATGGAAACCAAAACAAACAGCTCAAGGACCCATGACCCCCTCCCAGTTAGTTAGCAGCATCGTTAGAGAAATGTTTTCAAAAATCTTTGAGCCATATGCCCAGTTGTATAGACAGATTTGTACTTCATCGAGCAGCTGCGACGGAGTCTTGTACTTCCCTTGATACCATCTCCGATTACGTTCATTCCAAATTGTCCACCAAATTGCAAAGGGAATAAAACCCCAAAGCTTTTGTCGCATAGATTTACCTTTTCTTCTTCTATTCCATTCCCAGAAAGTAGATTTGACATCATCTCTAAAAACCCATGCTATCTTGAAACTGTTGAAAAAGAAGTTCCACCATTTCCTTGTTTCCTCACATAGCATGAATATGTGAGCATTGGATTCAGCCACTTTCTTACAAAGTAAGCATACATTTACCACTATTGAGTTTCTAAAAGAGTCTTGTGTTGGAGCAGCCTTATAACACAAAGTCCAAGCGAAAAACGAAACTTTTTGCGGCAAACTTGGATTCCATATACTCTTATGTGGGAAAATAAGAAAACCGTCGTCTTCAATAGTAGCGTAACAAGACTTAACTGAAAAGGAGTTACCTGGGTTCCATGTAAGGAAATCATCACCATCTTCTGTCAGTTCCGGGATGTTGATTTGCTGCAGCAAGTTGGCCGTCATTTCCACTTCATTTTCATTAAGAAATCTGCAGAAATTAAAGTTCCAGGCAGGTTGTCCATTAGTGAATATCAACATATCTTTTATAGACGCTAGCTTGTTTCTTGAGAGCCTATATATAGAGTGCAGGGAAACGCACTGCTAATGACTGAAAATCATGCCATTTATCAAGCCAAAAAAGAGCGTTACACCCACTCAACAGCTGAATCGTTGTGTTATGAACGATGATATGTTTGGAATTAAGAATTCCAGCCCATAAGCTCTTACCCACAGCCATAGAGTTGTCATTAGGAAGTAAAGCATTCACATTTCCCCCAAATTTCTGTTGAATCACAGATCTCCGAAGGGCATTTTTTTCTTTGCCATATCTCCAACTCCATTTAGCGTGAAGTGCTCTATTCATGAGTCTCAATTTCTTGACACCTACTCCACCCTTCTCTTTAGGTAAGCAAACCTTTCTCCATCCAACCCACCCTCTCTTTTTCTTAGTATTAGTTCCTCCCCATAGGAATTTTCTCATAATACTCACCATTTGTTTCTCAATAGAAACAGGAAGTTGGAAGAGAGAAAGATAGTATATAGGGAGACTAGATAACATGCTTTTGATAAGCATCAATCTCCCACCCTTAATGAGATATCTTCTTTGCCAAGAGATAAGACGTTTCTGGAATTTATGAAGTATATCCTCCCATACTGTCTCAGATTTTGATTTACTACCAAGTGGTATTCCTAAATAGTTCATGGGAAAATGTACTCTATTACATCCAAATATTGCAACCGCTGAGTTCGCATGAATGGCATTACCAACAGCCACAAGCGCACTTTTTCTGAAGTTAACCTTCAGTCCAGAAACCATTTCAAAAGCGATAAGGAGGTTTTTAAGATTAGCTACTTGTTCATCGCTATTGTCCAAGAAAACAATTAAATCATCCGCAAACTGCAAATAATTGATTTCCATGCCATTGACTGATGGGGAGAAACCAGAAATCAGATTTAAACCAGCAGCTCTTTTGATCATCAAGGATAAAACCTCAACCACCATAATAAAGAGAAAAGGAGAGATAGGGTCACCTTGTCTCACCCCTTTGCCACTTCTGAAGAGTTCTGAACAAGAGCCATTAAGAGAAATAGAGAATCTGAGATTAGCAAGACACCAACAAATCCATTGTCTCCAATGTGTACCAAAACTAAATCTTCCCATAGTTTAATCCAGACAACTCCAATTTATATTGTCAAATGCTTTTTGCAAATCAACCTTAAGCACCAAACCTGGTGAATCCAACCTCTCTCTAGTGTCAATTAACTCAGAAGCAATAAGAATACCATCTGATATTTGCCTATCTTCAACGAAAGCAACTTGAAAATTTGAAATAATTGAAGGCATAACCACTTTGAGTCTATTCACAAGACACTTAGTAATTATTTTATAAATTCCACCAATTAAACTAATTTGTCTGAAGTTATTCATAGAAACTGCCCCATCGCATTTAGGAAGTAAAATCAAGTTAGTGCAGTTTAATCTCCAGTCCAACGTACCTGTTGTTTGAAACTCATTAAACACATTCATGAGATCAGCTTTGATTATATCCCAATTAGCCTTAAAAATCTCCATGGTAAAACTACCAGGACCAGGAGACTTGTTGAGACCAAAATGGTTAATCACATTTCTCGCTTCTTCTTCATCAAATGGTCTTTCAAGAGCAATGTTGTCTTGCACATAGAAGGAAGGAAAAGATCGTCAAACTTAGGCCTTGAAGATACATTTTCAGTGAATAAATCAGAATAGAATCTTTTGGCTTCCGCATTGATGGCATCTTTATCATGAGACATAGCGTCATTGATAATAAGAGAAGTAATACCATTTGCCCTGAATTTACAAGAAGCATTCTTGTGAAAAAATTTAGAATTTCTTTCCCCATCTATAAGCCATTGGCCCTTAGATCTGGCATGCCAATTTCTCGCTAGATTAAGAGAAGCAGCTTTATGTTTCTCTTGTCTCTTCCCTTTCTCTTAATCTCCTCAAGGCTATCCAACACATCTATAAGATTTTTCAGTCTGTCAACTTCAAATTGCAAAGACCCGAAGTATTAGTTCTTGTTTTGGGCTAGAATGTTACTTCACCGCAATTGATTCCCAACGTAACAGTGATACTAAGCCAAGTGTCGTGGTGTGTTGTTTGGAACACTTGGATTCTACAGATTAGTTTTACGAAAGAAATGGATTTTTCGGTTTCGAAATGCAAGATTTATTCTCTAGGTACAGGTTTTACAATATTCAAAAATAAAAAGAAAAAAAATTAATTTGATGTCCATTATGTAAGGCAAAGCGTACACATAAAGTAACACATAAATGCAGTTTTCCACTAACAAGGCCTTACGCCTAGTTGCACAGATAGAATCTTGATTAAGATAATGAGAAATAATTTCAGACCTTACAAAGTAGAGCAGCAACAAATACAATACTTATACAAACCGACACAATAAACAGGCTGTCACAAACACCTGTTAACGACAGAACTAACAACTAAATGACACATGGACCAAAGAGAGCTTAGCTCAACTAACTAACACTCATGTGCAAAAGGCACACTGACTAACAGAGACAGAAATAGAAACTTGAGTGTTATCACTCTCCCTCAAACTTAGGAGGCAAAAAAATTCTAAGTTTGTCTCTCAGAACAGTGAATCTTGGTCCATGAAGAGCTTTAATCAAAATATCAGCTACCTGATGAAGAGTTGAAATATAGAAAACATCCAGGGCTTTGGAGAGAACAAGTTCTCTGACAAAATGATAATCAATATAAACATGCTTCATCTTACTGTGAAGAATATGATTCATGGCCAAGGATAAAGAATTGATATTGTCACAGCCCAATCTTGGAACAACAACTAAAGGATAGTGAAGATCCTGCAGAATGAAACACACCCAAACCATTTCAGCTGCACTGTTAGCAAGAGTTTGTATTCAGCAATTCTGTGCTAGATCTAGCAACTGTGGTTTGTTTCTTGGATTATTACCCAAATAAATGCAATAACCATCAGTTGATCTTTTGTCATCAATGTTGCCTGCCCAATCAACATCAGAGAAACCCAATAACATAGAAGTGCCTTTAGAGTAAGTAACACCAAATTCAAGAGTACCCTTTACATATCTGAGAATCCTCTCAGCTGCAGTGATATGAATTGAAGTAGGATTTTGCATATACTGACACCTTTGATTCACTGCATAGCAAATGTCTGGCCTTGTCCAAGTGAGATATTGAAGAGCACCAACAATTGATCTGAATTCTGAAGCATCTTCAAGCAAAGTACCATCGGTCTTATTTAACTTTGTAATAGCACAGGCAGGTGTGGAACATGGCTTTGCACCCACCATGTTAAACTTCTTCAATAGATCAAGTGCATATTTAGTTTGTGACATAAATAGAGACTGAGAATTCCTCTTTACCTCTAAACCCAAAAAATAGTGAACACTGCCCATGTCTTTGACTGAAAATTGAGCTTGCATCCTTGTTATGACCTCTTTGATAAAGTGAATCATTGTCTGTATTAAAAATATCACCAACATACACAAGGACAACAGTGATGGATTTCCCATTTTTGAACACAAATAGTAAAGTATCAGCTGCTGAAGCAATGAATCCTGCAGCTAGAAGAACATTAATCAATTTCTGATACCATGCTCTAGGTGCCTGCTTTAGACAATAGATAGATTTGTGCAACTTGCAGACCCAATCAGGATGTTCAAGGTCAACAAAACCAGGCACTTAAGTCATATAAAATTCCTCCTGCAGATCTCCATAAAGAAAAGCATTAGAAACATCAAGTTGAATAATCTGTCAATCAAATTGCACAGCCAAAGCAAAAAGAATTCTCACAGTTGTAGGTTTAGCTACAGGGCTAAAAGTTTCAGTGAAATCCTGACTAAATCTTTGATGAAATCCCTTGACCACCACTCTTGATTTATGTTTATCAAGTGAACCATCAGCTTTCTGTTTTTCCCTGAAAACCCATTTACAACCTACAACATTCACGCCTTCAACAAATGGAACTTTAGTCCAAGTACCTGTACCTTCAAGAGCATCATGCTCTCTAACCATTGAAGCCCTCCATACTGGTATCTTGTTAGCCTGAGTAAAACAAGGGAACAGGAGAAGTAGTAACACATAGCAAAGCAACATGCAATAAATGTTTGGAATCTAACATGCTTTTGGGTTTGAATATACTCATCTTTGCTCTAGTAATCATATTGTGACCATTAACAGGGATAGAGACAACAGGTGTACTATCAGTGGAAGAGCAAGAAAATGGAAATTGAGAAACAGAAGGTGTAAGATCAGAAGTAGCAACAGTATAATTATATTCAGATAAATAACTGGAAATAGAGTCAGAGGAAACAACTTTAGACTTGAATGGAAATGATGATTCATTGAAAATTACATGTCTAGAAATGTAAACTCTACCAGTGAGAGGATCAAGACACCTGTAACCTTTGTGAGATAAATTGTATCCTAGAAAGACACAGTTTTTACTTCTAGGTTGAAGTTTGTTATAAGTGTATGTCTTTAACCAAGGAAAACAAGAGCAACCAAACACTTTGAGAAAAGCATAATCAGGAGTTTTGTGAAATAACTTCTGAAAAGGTGAGATATTTTGAATTGATCTAGTAGGTAATCTGTTGATAATAAAATTGGCAGTATAAAACACTACGCCACAGGGCCTGATTTGTAACGTTTTTTTTTCGCATCTGCAACGTTAATAGCCGTTGCCCACGTGGCAACGTCAAATAACGTTGCACAATTTTTTTTAACGTTGCTTCAATTAGGAATTATTAAAATTAATTAAGCAACGTTTTTAACGTTGCCAATACCGTTGCGCCTTCAAGGGCTAAGACGTCTTTTTACTGGAAAATAGATTTTCCGGATTTTATATATTCCCCTTTTCTTTTTTTGCCTTTATCTTTCTCTTTCTCCATCTCCCTGCGTATTTCTTCTCCGCCTTATCTTCTTTCCTTCCTCTCTTCTTTCCTTCCTCTCTTCTTCTCCGCCTTTCTCTTTATCTTCTTTTTTCCCTCCTTATCTTCTTTCCTTCCTCTCTTCTTCTCCGCCTTTCTCTTCTTTTATCTTCTTTCGTTCATATCTCAGAAATCAAAACCCCTTCTGCGAACCAAATAACCTCTTTTAGATCTAGATCCAGAAGAAGGCGAATGAGGTTAATCAGGTCAGTTGAACCAAGCAATCTCAGAAATCATTTCTGTGATGTACCAAACGATTGAAATCAAATTCAGAAAGGCAGAAATCTAACCCTAGAAAATCGTTGTAGTACCAGAAATTGAAGAAATTTGTTTTCTAGAGGTATAAACCCTAACCCTAACTACTGATTTTAATTCTATTTGATTTTGTTCAGGTTTTATGTTTAACCTAGAAATTGATTTTGTTCATGATTTTGATTTTGTCCTAAATTTTGTTTTTCCTCTGAAAATATGATGTATGATGTTTGAAATAAGCTTGTAGTGTTTGATTAGTTCAGAACTGTTTTGGGTTTTTGCTTTTCTGATGATTCATCTAAAGGGTATGCTTTGGTTTCGTCCTGTTTAGATTCGGGTGATTTTTTAGGTTTGTCTGATTGTGTTTAAGTAGTATTTGAGGTATTATGTCCAAGTTGTATTTGATTTTAGCTAGTGATGTGGCAGTGTGGTGGCAGGTAAAAGGTTGAGTCTTGGATCTTCTCACGAATTGTAGAGTCAGTGTGGTGTCCAAGTTTTTCTTTAACACTGCTTATCAGTACACTGAGAGGCAAGTTTCACCAGATAAACATTATCGTGATGCTTTGTTGAGAAATCGTTTTGCTGATACTATACTCAAAGCCCGAGAGAAAAAATTGAATCAGGTTGGTTACAGTTTGGTAGTTGTTTAAGGTTTATCCTGTTACGTGCCTATCCATTCTTTGAGGTGATCTGGGACAATCTACTGTGCTGAGGTCAGGGTGAAAAAGGTGATCCAGAGCAATTGCGTCGCGAGAGGGAGGAACTTGAAAAGCATCAGCGAGAAGGTTTGGACAATAAAGTTTGAATTACCTACGCTGTCTAGTTTCTACTTCTATATATTGTTCATGGGTTGATGAGATACAGGTTTCTTTAAGAGTCTGCTACCATGTACCAAGTGGTGGATTGACTTAATGTGGTTTTTGCAGGTGCATGTTGTACATAGAGGTGATTTCCGATCTTTAATTGAAATGCTCCAATCCCCAGATTTACACCTTAGGGAAATGGCAGCCTTTGCACTAGGGAGGTTGGCGCAGGTTAAATACTTATGTGCCTCTCCTGTTCAACTTGTTAACTTGTTAACTGATATCACTTATGTGCCTACCTTATTCCTGATTCCCGTTTTTGTGTTCATACATTGTGCTTATGCAGTTGAGGCAAGAAGCTATTAACTTGTAGTACTTCTGTGAATTTTGCATTAACTTGTAGTACTTCTGTGAATTATGCAGTTGAGGCAAGAAGCTATTAACTTGAATTTTTGCCTAAGGCAGAGATTCAAGTTCAACAGTTGAAAGTGCGCTCGAGGTATGGAGGTGTTCTCTTATTGTTTTGCCTTGTTGTTTCAATATTTACCATGTTTGCATCATGTGTTTAATCTGTGGTATCTATGTACTCCAGAGGTTTTCGGATGTTCTTAACCAATACGAAGTTGTTTCTGCCTTCTTCTACCGTGCTGACAAAGAGAGATCTAACCTTGTATTGCACGAGGCGTCTGCAAAGTCTAATGTTGCAGAGGCGACATGTAAGTCGGAGAAAGCACGTGCCTCTTATGAAGAAAGAAAAGGCATGGAGTTGGCAGTTAGCTTGAGTTTGTTTGCATCTAGAGTTCAAGAAATCCGTGTTCCTTTACAGGTATGATGTCTTTGTATTACATGAACTATGATCTGATGGTTCATGCTCTAATATCTACTGCTTGTGCATATGCATCCATTATATCTTAGGAGGTGAAAACTGACTAGAGCTAATGCAGTTGATTCATGTAAAGATGGTATAGACGTATAGTTGTATAATACAATCTCTGATCATGCTTTTGAGTTGAATGTCTGCCATATAACTTCCATTTGTTATTTCTTCAATTACATCTGAATGAAAAGTTTGATTTCCAGGACTACATGATAACGAATAGGAGGAAACCTACTATGACGAGTTAACTACTATGATGGAAAAGGCTGCAGTTGAGCTTATATGGGCCTGTCAACATCTCAGCTGTGAATACTACCTAGTCAGTGGCAAACGTTCATTCGGTAAGGTCAGGAATACGTGTTCTCGATGATTTCTCATGTCTCAGCATTCCTTGCAATGCTCGCGACAACAATCAGGTAAAACCTGGTTCCTAGCTGTTATGTACATGTTTGCTAGTTATCTCCACTCACCAGTCCATATTGGACTTTCCTTCTTTTTAGGCCCTTGGCTGGCAAATTGTTGCTGCAAAGATTGGAATGCAACGTTGTGCTGCATCTTCCCAGTGGTTGAAGGAGAGAATTTCACTTTCAAGATATGCTCATGTAATATGCTTTTCATCCCTCACTATGTCTAGATCTTTTCATCTCTGCTCATGTAATATGCTTTCTTACAGTTACTGTGAAAGAATTTACTGTATAGATTTTTGTATTTGTATTTGTATTTGTATTTGTAATACATTTTTTAATTTAAATACAGAATTTATTTATTTTGTAATTTTATTTTTTTTTATTCTAATTAAAAAATCCGCAACGTTTATAGGCGTTGCCTAAATTACAGAAAACGTTGCTCTAAATAAATTCTGCAACGTTACTTACGTTGCTTTAAATAAAAAAGTGCAACGGAAGATGCAACGTAACTTCCGTTGCTTTAAATAATTAAAGCAACGTTAATAGACGTCACGAAAAATTTGTAACGCCGTTTTTGCAACGCTAATAGACGTTGCTTTAATTCTGCGCAACGTCTATAAGCGTTACAAACAGGCCCCTGTGGCGTAGTGAAATGACTCTTAACCAAAATTTATGAGGCATACCAAATTGAATTAATATAGTTCTGTTAATATCAAGAATATTTTTGTGTTTGGTTTCAGCAACTCCATTTTGCTGTTCAGGAGTGTGAGGGCATGAGAACTCATGATAAATTCCATTTTGTGCAAGAAAATCACCTAAGTGAGTACTTATAAATTCACCACCTCCATCATTTCTTATGCATTTAACAGAAACTAAAAGCAGATTCTCAACTTGAGCACCAAATTGAATAAAGATATTGGTAAAGTCAGATTTATTGATCAGAGGGAATATCCAGCAGTATTTAAAATACTCATCAATAACATTGGCATAGTAAAAATAACCTGACACATAACTGACATAACATAGTCCCCAAAGATCCATATGTGAAGAAGCTCAAGTGGCTTAGTAGCAGTGGTACTAGAAAGACTAAATGGAAGTTCAAGACTTCTTCCAAGTTTACAGTCATTACAAAAGATAGGTTTACTAGTCACATGTGACAGTTTTAACATATGACATAACCTCTGAAGTGTTTGAAAGGAGGGATGCCCAAATCTCTTGTAAAGCAGTTCTCCTTGAGTGAGAGTTGCAGAAAGAGCTTTATTGGTGAGAGTTGAAGTTGTTGATTTACTGGTGAGAAAATGAAAAACATATAGTCCATTTTCATGTGGCTCTTGGAAAAGAATCCTCTGTGTGATGAGATCCTTTACACAAAAACCAAATGAGTCAAAGGTAATGGATTATTTATTATCCTTAGTAAATTTATGAACAGACAAAAGATTTTGTGAGGCTTTAGGCACAATAAGAACATTATGAAGGGTAAAAGAATGATCACTAACATGTTTAATAGTATTTGCAAGATGAGTAATATTCATACCTTGCCCATTAGCAATGGTGATCATCTCAAAACCATCATTAGGTGAAGCTTCCCCAAACTCCTCAGGATCAGAATATTTCTGCAAGATGAGTAATATTCATTCTTAAGCAACATGATTATTAGCACCACTATCAGCATACATGGATCATCATCAAATATATCTGCTGAAGCAAGCATAGCACCGATATCGGATGGTGGTTTTCTTCCTTGTGATGAGAGATTAAAGCGTTGATTGCAAGTGAGAGCAATATGACCAACTATCTGACAAATTTGGCATTTCTCCTCTGGATATGAGTGTCTACCACCAGATATGTGAAACAAAGCAGGATTTGGATATCTTCCTCCTCTGTAACCACTACCATAACCTCCTATGTATCCTCCTCTAAAATTGCCTCTTGAATTGTTGTAGTTTTTATATCTTTGATGAGAATTGGTAGCAAAAGCTTTAGCATCAGCTTTTATCTTGGTTGTCTTTTTCCTATCACTCATAGCTGCTTCTTCACTCAATACAACTAACATTAGGTATTTTGTGATGCATAGAAGAAGCAAATGGAATATAGTCAGTAGATGGTAAAGAAAATTTAATAATCATCTACAAATCATTAACGTAAGTAATTAGCAGTACCAAGAAAGAGAGAAATGAAATTTCTGAAAAGTAGATTTGAGAGTTAAAAAGAGTAGAAGAATCAAGATTCACAAACAAATTTGTGCTGAAAATACAAAAAGGTAGACTTCTTTAATGATTAAGAAGTGAAGATAAAGAGAGTTTATATGAAAGAAAGAAATCGCCATGAAAGGACCGATTTGAAGCTGTGAAGCAGAGCTGGCTCTGATACCATAGTTTCATAGATAGAATCTTGATTAAGATAATGAGAAATAATCTCAGACCTTACAAAAGTAGAGCAGTAGCATATACAATACTTATACAAGCCGGCACAATAAACAGGCTGTCACACAGACATGTTAACGGACAGAACTAACAACTAAATGACACATGGACCAATGAGAGCTCAGCCCAACTAACTAACATTCATGTGCAAAAGGCACACTGACTAACAGAGAAAGAAATAGAAACTTGACTTTTATCAATGCCAACACAAAATAGTTATGATCCCATAACCGCTGCATAATTTAAACATTAAAACATACCAGTTGTGTTATTGAAGCTAAGCCCCTTAAGACTGGAGACTAAGTGAGGTGTAGAAAACCAATCAAACCCATGCCTGCAAGCTACAGAAGTTGATTTAGGATGTTTAACGATCATTGATTTCACAACTTGAAGTGGTCAAGGGATCGGACACCATCGCATCCTTTAGAATAATGGTGCTTCATATAGTCTGGAATTGTAACATTTCTGTAGAGAGGTAGATCACTTTCATCTTCAACAGAAATCAGCTCCTTAATTGGACCATAAAGCTTTGTCGATTTCATGACAGTTGTGCCGAAAAATGATGCCACTGATAGCCTTGGTCCAACTTGATTTGCTAGTACTCTATGTTCCGCACTATTAAACTTTGCATTGCTGATTAGCTACACATATACATACCCAAATGCATTAGCGAGAAACAGATTCTATCGTAGTTAACATTATTTGTTGGACTTTTACAGTAAACTATATTTACCTCAAGAAGATCACCAATGTTTACTACTATAGCTCCGGGTATGGGTTTGACATCAACCCATTGGTTCCGATAAAGAATTTGTAAGCCACCAATGT
Organism: Papaver nudicaule; assembly: GCA_023529015.1. Taxonomy (NCBI): domain Eukaryota; kingdom Viridiplantae; phylum Streptophyta; class Magnoliopsida; order Ranunculales; family Papaveraceae; genus Papaver; species Papaver nudicaule. The sequence continues at coordinate 30,097 of JAJJMA010007085.1, forward strand.
TGTCTTGGAGAAGAACGGTGAAAAAATTCGGATCGGTATGTTTATGCCCTCCCATAGTGAGGTTTGGTTGTGGGCAGGCAGGATAATAATGACCTAGGAGTAACATGAATTTTGTGCAATCCATGCCTCTAAGATGATCCTTTTCGAGCCCAAGAGCTTCTGACAGTAATTCGATTAGATTATCTGCCAGTATGCGGACATGTTCCGTATACTCTAAGATTATATCTCTGACGATACCACATGGAAAGACTTAAATCAGTCATATGTGTAAGAGAACCATGCAAGTCAACATTGCAATTTAAATGAGTATTAATGTTGCAAGGGGTAGTAGGATATAATGTCGTACCTGCATACTTCTGGTAATTCTCTAGAGTCGGTGAGATCTGGAGTTAACATTGAACAGCTGAGAGTGTCTTTCCATTTAGCAGACTTTGATTGAAACCAATCGAAACTGGTATTGTACTTCACTTTCCTAGTGAAGTCTCTTGAGTAGAATTGTTTCTTCACCGCTGTATCTTGCTCATGAAATCTAGCAACACCTTTTAGTATCTCTTCCATAACAGTTTCAGGAATACCATGATTCAACAATTGAAAGAAACCCCAGGATGCTGATGCATGTCGAATTTCATCTACAATCTCCATCCTTCGATTCTCCATGTCTTTCAAATTTACAATTGGAATCCTCATCCCAAGTAACTTACTCTTATGATCAGCTACCAATGAGTTCTCCTCTGCAGCAAGTTCCTCCGGCGGTCGAACAAAGACTCTAGGAATGTTTAGGAGTCCAGTGTCGGCTACTCCTTTAACACCGGCTTTCGTATCCTCAATCGCCTGTAACTCCCTCATACGATCGTAACATGACTCGTCTTGGATGCCCAAGTTTTCACCATCGATGTAAGCTCTCTCCATGGATGTGTTCATTTATTTGTTGATGGAAAAATTAGCCTCGATGAAGAGTTGATTAAATATTAAAATCAGGTTCAAGCACTTGTATTCGTTAACTCAATGATTATTAAGTTGACATGGTTTTGATTGTTGAGAAGTCTATTTTTATTCCTAGCTAGATAAGCTTAGCTGTTTCAGACTCCCTTGGAACAAATAGTTTAAATAGACTCTCCAAAAAATCCGAAAACCGAAATACTACCAACTTTTCGTTTGGGCTCGTGAGTCTTAGGGTCACGGTGGTTCTAGACCGAAACAGACCTCTCAAATGTGTTGGGCGAAATGTGGCCTGGTCTCTAAAATTAACCTGGAACGGCTGGTGGCATTTTGTCTGGTACTATAGAAATCTTGAAGTTGCTTGAACCTGCAAGTCTTGTATTAACTTTGACTCTGTTTTCACTCTATCTTTTGAACTTGTTTGAAGTGAACTGTCATTATCATCTCAAGCTGTCAGTCAGTCTATGTATACTGCATACAATTGGATAGCAGGAAAATTAGTTTACAGGTACTTGTACGTTGTACCGAACCGACTTTAGCTTTGAAGTTAATTGCTTGAACCTGTAAGTCTTCAGATTTTGCAAGTGTTTGAAAAACTTTTTGTCACCAGATTTTGTGACACTTATCCGTAACTAAATCTTTAGTTTTGAGATTTAGTAGTCCATGCTAAAAGTATTTGATGCCAAATATGGCAATTACGAGGGAATTTCATGCCAAATTTTGCAAATTGAAGGGTATTTAATGCGTAATTATAAGTTTATAACCCAAAATCTAACTAAAATATTTGGAAAAAAAATTCGGCGGCATTCGGCCGCCACCCTGGTTTAAATAAACAAGTACTCTGTCGTGACTCGTTTCATTCCAAAAACTAGAAACACATAAGGTGCACAAGATCTTAAGTATTTTAGATATTTTATTGCTCATTTGCTAGTACACTGTGCTAATAGAATTGGAGGAAGGGAAAGGAATTTGGGCTAGAAAAAGAATTGAAGCCGATAAAATTAGAGAAGGTTAGAAGATCCGAACTACTAGCATTCATGAACTTTCACTAATTTAACCTTTATGTTCTAGCTCTTTTACGTATGTACCCTTTAAATGGTTGTGTTATTACGTAGAACCAAGCAAAAAAATAAAAAACACGGAAGGAGTACTTAGTCATTTACTATCAATTAAAAATTTCATTTATCTATGATACCCTTGTCTTTAAAGAATGTATGTAAAAATAATAAAGAAATAGACTGAATTAAGCAAAAGTGGAGGGTCACTTTAGTCTTTCTTCGTTGATTGAAATTTTGAAGTTTTATAAAAAAATACCTTTCTTTTATTACAGTGAGATGTGAACCATTCTGTTACAAACTAACAAAGAAGTGAAAGAACACACCACACTGGTCAGCTTTCTCATATTGAGACCAGTAGGTAACATAAGAAGGTTAGTGTATATCAAAATCACGACAATGGAAAAAAGGAATTACACCCCAAAGACCAGCCACTTAACATAGGGGTACCCAAGGTATAAAGGGTAGACCGGCCGCTGGAGCTGAAAGATATGAAAATAAGGACCGGAAGAGCAAAGGCGGGTGTACAATATAAGGGAATATGTGCAAAAGTAAGTTTCGTTTTTTGAGGAATGAAAAAGACTCGAATGGTTCCTTAAGCTAAAGCTGATTTATGAAATAGGTGTGAAAACAGAACACAGCTATTTTTTTTAACTCAAAAAGGGCAAGCTCAATTGATAAAAATCAACTCTTACTAAGTGACTATGAAGCTGATAGAACCAGTACAATGCAGCTCAATTATGTCAGAGCTACTGAGACAAACCAAGCTTAAAACTCAAACTGCTAATACATAAAAGCTTCCCAATTCGACAAGACTTTAGTCAAGCTAATGCCCTCAAACACATCAGTTCCAACACACCAATTATAGATTAAGACCTTTACTGAGTTGATAATATCATCCAAAGACTTGTAGTTTCCATGTAGAATTTCCCATTTTGTTTCATCCACACTGTCCACCAAATAGAAAAGGAAATGATGTCCCATATTCTTCTTTTAATATTAGTTCCAGCTCCTTCTTTTGGTAACAAGGCTATTGATAAACTATTGCATGCCTTTTTTAGACCGTTGAGATTATTCTGTAATTCATTTTTTGGTAAAGGCAAATTAACTATATCTGCATACATCTAGATCTTCTGTGATCATGTAGGCCAATCAAACATTATTTTATCACATAATAATTGCCAAATCCAGCTATATAGTTCAAAATGAGAGATCTTGGTATTCACACATCCAACAACATCATTGTTCATTTTGTACTCTTGTACATGCCTTTTTTTTTTTCAATGTAACTCCAATTTTCAAAACAAAAATCATTGTTCATTTAGTAAGTCTAAGTTTACACGTACCTTAGCTAGCTATTACGTTTCAATGGCACCTTCCCCTAACAATGGTGTTAGTCAAGAATTACCAAATGGCATTAAGAAATCAACATCAGCTCAAGGTTTTGCAACTGTGTTAGCCATTGGTACAGCCTTACCACCAAATGTTTTTTACCAAGATGACTATCCTGATTTCTACTTCAAAGTCACCAACAGCGATCACAAGACTGAACTCAAAGAAAAATTCAAGCGCATTTGTAAGCTACTTCTTTAAACTAACTATATGCATGTTAGATAGTAAGATAAAATATCGCACAACTTGCTCTTACATATCTCCACCCACCGGGAGCAGCCGCCCCTTTATTCGAAAATAAATGTCGTTATGTATAGAGTTTTTTTTTTGTAAATTATCATATGTTTTTAAGGAAATTAAGGTCTGGGTCGTAAAGTGGTTTATGCCGAGTTTGGGTTGTAGACTAATTTTGACCGTTAGAGTCAACCGTTGGTTAACTTTATACTAACAGTCAAAATAACATCCATCTAGACATAGTTAAGTTGGCAGTTACCGTTAGATCCATGCATCACACGTGCTAAACTGTTGACTCATGTGAAAATCTGACAGTTAAACAATTCAGTTGAAAACAAAAATATTACCGTAATTGTGAAACATAAACAATGTTGAAACCGTGATGACATACACAGTAGATAAAGGAGCAGTAAATGGTTGTCACAAAATAGATGTCATCACTTTACTGTTGAGTGTCATTCATACAAAAGTGTCATCACTGGTTTAGGGTGCAATTCCCATGGAAAGAAAAGCAATTTATCTAGTACCTCCTTTGTACTATTTGTGGCCCGGATTTTGCTTTCTTGGTAGCTGGTTCTTGTGGTTCTGTTGCTGGTTGTTGTGGTTATGCAGATGGTTCTTGTGCATCAACACCACCGGCTGGTCCGGCTCCAAACAACAACTGCTCCATATAAAATCTAATGTCTTACCGTGCATATACATTTGTGCTGCAGGTGCTGGATCCAAAATAAAGAAACGTCACTTGCACCTTACAGAAGAAATCATGAAGGAATTCCCTGACATTGCTAATGAGTGCATGACTGGAGCTTCACTTGATGTTCGCCAGGAAATAATGAGAGTAGAGATACCCAAGTTAGCGAAAGAAGCTTCGTTAAAAGCTATTGAAGAATGGGGTCAACCAAAGTCAGAGATCACTCACCTAGTGGTATCTACTCTCTCGTGTCTTGAGTTGCCTGGTATAGACCACCACCTCGCCAAACTACTCGGACTAAATCCAACGGTACACCGATTCGGATTGTACAACCATGGTTGCTATGCTGGTGCGAGTGCACTTCGCCTTGCGAAAGACATAGCTGACAACAATCCAAGTGCACGTATACTGATCGCGTCAAGCGAAATGTCATCGATCAATATTACCACTGGTCCATCGGATGATTATGTGGATGCACTTGTTTGTCAGGCTATATTCTCCGACGGTGCAAGCGCTGTAATAGTTGGTTTGGAGCCTGATACCTCTTCCGGAGAGAATCCACTATTTGAGATTGTTTCAGCCTGTCAGACAGTTATCCCGGACAGCGACTATGACGTTCATGTACTCTTCAGGCAAGTAGGGCCTATTGCTCGATTGTCTAAACGTGTTCCAGAGTTGATAGCTTCTAACATTGAAGAGTGCCTTGAAACGGCTTTTGCACCCTTTGGTGTGAGTGATTGGAACTCTTTGTTTTGGATTGTTCACCCAGGTGGTCCTGAAATTCTCCATCAAACTGAACTGAAATTAGGTTTGACGGAGAACAAAATGGACGCATCTTACAAAATACTGAGTGAGTACGGCAATGTGATAGGTGCGTGTCTTTACTTTGTTATGGATGAGATGAGGAAGAAGTCGATTAAGGAAGCAAAGTCGACCACCGGTGAAGGCTTGGAATGGGGTGTCGCATTTGGGTTTGGTCCGGGACTTACCATTGAAGCCCTCGTTCTGCGAAGTGTCCCTATTAATATGGAGACTCGGAACTGAGTCTTCATGAATGGTCGACAGGTCCAGTTTTTCCTTTATTTGAGTAATCCTTTGGTTTGAGATTGTTTATTTGCAATTGTTTATTTGCAATTGTGTTGTTGTAGACAATGCTAATTAAGTGGCTACAGCTTGTTGACATTGAGACAACATCAATGAAAGTTAGTAAAAAATTATGGGTATCGACACGGATCATCGATTAAGAAATAAATGAAACAGGACACTAACAATAAAATAAGTCGAGTGATTTAACGTGGTTCGGTCTAACATTGACGTCGACCTACTCCACGGAGGAGAAACTCCATAGGACTGATGATGTTATTGATCTTCGGTACTTACTGAGATGATTACATTTGCATTGTGTTCTCTTATTTATAGACTATAAAAGATAAACTCTATTGACTAATTACGTGATAAGATTACCTAACTAATCTTCCGAGTCTTCAGTAGTTAGCTTATGACTCCTCTTCACTTATCTCAAGTGAGTCCATAGTCATCTTGCTATCTTTATCCCATGTGTATCTTGACTTCTTTGTGTGTACATGTGTGATATTCTAACTGTTAGCATCCCAGTTATAGATCAAACTTGAGTGCAAATGGTTGCTAAAAGCAGATGCTTAAGCAATTGGAGTCAGTTTTGTAGGTATGGTTATCCTCAAATATTCTCTCATTCCTCTCAGACCAAAGCACCCAAACAATTGCAGCAGGTATAAGTTTCCAGATAGCACTTGATGAATGAGCTTGAGAATCCCAGGCCGAATAAATCAATGAAGTGAGTTGGATAAACATCTCCAGTTCGAAGGAGTTAAAGTAGACCAAACTTTACTATCTACTTTGCAGTGTAAAGTAGGTGATCAAAAATTTCGAAATCGTCACCACACATACAGCATGCAGGAATCCTCTACAAAGACACTGTTTCTTCTAAGCATATCAATGGTATTCAACTTATCACGAATAGCGCACAATTAGAGAAATGATATCTTTGGTGGAATGTTATTATTCCACATGAACTGGTCTGAAAATTTTGCTACACCCTGGTCTTCCACTAATTTACAATATAAAGATTTGACCGTAAAGACGAACCTTACTCCCAACTGCCAATCTTCTTGTATCTTTAGTAGTATAATGTTGGTGCAGCATCTCCAATTCTCAGCAACAGAGAAGAATAATGATTGATCTCCTCTTCAAGGAGTGTCTCTTAAAATCAAGCTTCCAATTACCAACAACTATTTGATCTGACACCGAAGCAAGTATATCATTAGCAAGTCTGAAAAGAGAAGGAAAATCATCCTTTAATGGCTTATCAGCTGACCATTTGTCGAACCAGGAAGAAGTATGTTCACCCGAATAGATAGTAATCGAAGAATTCATGTACTGCAGGTAGCTATATTTTTCCAAGATGAAATACCATATGTGTTTGATCCGTATTCTTCTTCTATTATCTTGAACCATAGATACAAGATATGGTTTACTGGTTCCGAATAATTTAACTACACAATGCACTATTTGAACGGCAATATGCCTTTTACTATATACAAAACATTATCTCATTAAAACATAGATAGGAGGGTATGGTGAATCAATCTCCATAACTTATTCAAACACAATAGTTAAATTACATTGAATCTACAGAGAAGTAATTCATTTAATGTACGCGCAGAGAAGAGCTTTACTAATATGGAATACCGACCGATCATGCACGGATATATTATGGAAGGTAGGTTTCGAACACTAAACCTGATCCTTGAAACTTCTCTTCCATGAGACAATCAAGTCGTTTGACCATCTGGGGAGTCAAGTAATTCTTCCAATCACCAACCGCACCTTTCCTGTAGTAGACTTTGTTTTCGATACCCTTTCTCCAAGTTCCATCCTTGTTCAAATCCAAATTCTTCAGGTGTTCAAAGCTGCATAAATTTGTTATATCTTCAATCACTCCTTGGCTCTCTTCTTCTAAAGTGAAACTGCAACCCATGAATTCTGCAAGTCTCTTCAAATGAGTTTTTGGATCTTTTTTCAAATCTTCATACTTCATAAATAACACTTTGTGAGGATTGTCTAAACTCTCTTTCCAATACCCAAGCACATGATCCCAAAAGGGTCCGAATTCTGAGACCCCGTCACAGAAAAACTCAAATGCTTCTTCAATTGGCAAGGATGGGTTATTTTCAGTGTTTGCTGGCATTGCCCTCAGTTTGTTCATAAACACCCATAAAGAGATGAAGTTGTCTAGAGGATTTCTGCACATATAAATAATCTTGCAGTTTATAGTACTGGTCTTAATAGATTCTGGCAAAGAAGGGTAAGGGATATGGGTAGCTATAAGTTTGCATGGAGAATCAACAGGACTACTATATTCGGGGGTAAGATGTTTAAATTCAATGAAAGGAACAAGGTCATGAGGTGAAACTGTAAGTAATGGGTGATGGAGGTAGTTCTTTGAAACAGAAGAACAAGGGTAACGGGAACGGTTGACGATGGCAAATGTGAGTGCTTTCAACCAAGTGGTGCCTGATTTTGGTACTGAAGCTATTACTATATCAGTATCTAAAGCTTTGAAGTTGTGTTGAAAATCCTTTATATCTTCTATTCCAGCAGCAAAGCACCAAAAACCTTGATATTGATACTGAACATCATGCCCTAAACCAGGACGTCCGCCGCCCTTTGGAAAATCAAGAGAAATTGCAGCATCATTGTGGCTGATGTTAGTATCATTGTTGGTGTCAGAAGAAGTAGCCATGGATGGTGAGTTAAGTATAAACTTAAAGCTTAAGTTTCTATTGAGCTCGATTTGTTAATGGGGTTTATAAAGTGAGTTTTCAAGTCCACATGAACTCTTGAGTACCGTTAAATATCAAAGTCGAACCGTAAGTCAATGTCACTACCAAGCGAAGATTTTCGGAAGATATGATCGTACGATCGTAACATGAGTCGTCTTGGAAAGCTAATTTTTCACCATGAATTTAAGCTTTCTTCATTGAAGTGTTTATTGATGGGAAATTTTGAAATCACGAACAAATCTTTAACCACTCGTATGGAAGTGTTCATTGATTTTTTTGAACTCTATTTTTTGATGCTGTTTCCATGAGTATATTTTAACCTTCCACTTCTGCAAAGAAAATGAAAAGAAATAAAAGATGACAAACACCACTAAAAAAATATCTCATCCTCTTTTAATTGGAGCCACCGAATCTTAAACCACTATTTTACATTTTGTTGGCATATTGTGATAAACTCCTTTGAAAAATCGTAGAATGCCCCAAAATTACCTACAACTTTTCATTTCTGCCCCAAAGCTGAAAACTTTCTAGAATTGCCCCAAACAGTTACATTTTCCATTCAAGGTGGTTAACCCGAGCGTGCGAGCTCACACGCTCGCACAAAATGTCATTCAACCTCAAAATGTAATATAATAATACATGATGTATCCGACACTTCGAAAAAAAAATACAAAAGATCCTAACTTTTGCCGATGTACAACGCATCTGTGCATGTTATGTTTGTCCACTGACTCCACTCGTCAATCCTTGAGTAGATCGCCGTGTTATCAAATGCGCCCGAGGCATGAGGCGACTGGCATGGCGCCTCGCCTCGCTCCTCAAACAACATACGAAGAGTTATTTTTAATCAGTAACTAGCTTCTAATTAATATGAGTACATTTAAATTTAGAGACGGATAGTCTAACCAGATGTGAATCCTAGTCAATTTTAAGGATGAACTTGAAGCATTAATACACTATGAAACTTCATTTAACGAAACATTAATACTTTAATCTCCATCAATTTTCGCAACTGATAGCCAAATTACAATATTCTAACAGGAGTACAATACTCTAACAGGAGGTCTAGTAGAGTTTTCAACTACCAAATAAAGTAAACAATAAATTAGACTTGGTGATAAAAAATGAATTCGAGAGCAGCAAAACTTCCAGCAATGGATGTAACAACAAATATCGCCAACACAATTCAGAAGATAGTCACAGCAGTAATATATGTTCACAGGCATCTCAATTGCGGCCACAGGACCTTAGTCTAGGCCCAACATTATTAATGCATTTGCAACAAAACTGCAGAAGTACAAATTCCAACAAACGGCATACATAAAACATTCAACTCAATATAAAATTGGTATTCCTGCAGGAGAAGTGACATATAAACAGATGATTATGTTGCCAGACTCCACTACGGTTTCCACTATGTTTCGACGTAGATGGTAGCGATCCCGGAGATAACCGTGACTACTGGGAAGACCTTTATAGTCGTTAAACAGGTCTGTATGTAGAACGGTAAAAAACTCCATACGATGGAGACCGGATAAGAGAACTTGAAAAACCATAATTCCATTCTTCCTCTGTGTCGCAGAGGTTGACATCAAAGAATGGATTCTCAAATTCTCTTAGCCTGTCTTCTTCATATGGAGTTTTTTTGTCGTTCAACATACGGACCTGGTGTACTCCTAAGGTCTTCATCGAATACACTGGGGATCACCGCCAGCTATGTCAAAAATAGTGGAAGCCCTGGTCGGGATTGACATAAAAAAACTTAATTGAGGTTGTAAAAATAGAACCCTAGGGAAGTGTTTGAATATCAGGTGGATAAGCACCTCAAGCAGAAATAAATAACTTCTGTAGTCACACTAGAATTCGCCATGCTTAAGAGTTTTTCCTCGGCTTCAAATAACCTAACCAGAAATCAACAAAAACAATAAACCGACATAGAATCCTAATTAACTGAAATCGAAGGAGAAAAAAAAAACTAAACATGCTCAATCCTGAAACCCTAGCAAACCTAAAAACATCACGGACGGCGATATTTCTAGGTTTCAAATAACCTTTTTGGTATCCCCCGTATATATGCAACTTTTAGGGCTGCTTGGTTCTATTCGGGGATTTTACAAGGCTGGACAATTTTTGGGCTTGTTGGTTTGTTTTGCCCGGCTATTTTGAGGGCGAATCCTTTTTTAATAGGGGCGAGCACTACTTCAAATATCCCATCCCAGTTTATAAAGGGTACTAAAACTTTGGGCAAATACACACTTAATTTTAAATACTAAATTAATCTTAATCAAAAATTAAAACTCAAAAATCAAAAACCTCTAATACTCTCCTCTACTACTTATCCTTCACAACAAACAAAAACCCACCCTTCCAAAAACAAAAACCTTGACGACCTAATTTTTTTTTTCGAATTCAATTAATCGTGGTAATCGACGATTCGAGTTTTTTCATCGTAGATTCAATTTTTCAAACTCTACAAAGATGGCCAAAGAGAAACTCATCATTCGTTTGAAGGGGAAATCGATTGGAAAAACAATTTCAAAATCCACCTCAACCGAAAAAGAAATTGTTGAAGAAGAACCGGAAGAACCGGAAGAACAGGATAAAAGCGAGGAAGAAATGGCAAGATTGAGAAGGTAAGTTACTTGAATCACCCCTTACATAACTTTTATTATGTTGCGATTGATTTTAGGGAGTAAGATACAAATTTTTCGCACTCACAGTATAAAACTCGTCAAGCTTGTGCCATCGAGCTTGACGAGTTTTCAGTTTCAGAAAAAAAACAAGGAACACTCGTCAAGCTTATTTCAAAAAGCTTGACGAGAGTTCTTCTGCAACTTTTTTTTTTTTATGCAAACTCTCGTCATACTATTTATCATTAACTTGATGATTTGAGCTTTGTGAAATTTGGAGAAGAAAGGTGCAAATGAATCGTCAAGTAATACTTGGAAAGCATGACGAGTTTGGTCCTCTGAAAACATGGTCACTGCCTAAATTTTGTTTAAACTCGTAATGCTAAGGGTTATATTCTTGGCGATTTGAACCTTGCAAATTTTTGGAGGAATAAGGTGACGCTTGAATCGTCGAGAAAGGCTTGAAAACCTTGACGATTTTGTTCCTCCCAAAACATGTTCACTGTCCCAATTTTAGGAAAACTCGTCATGCTTTTAGGCTTCAACCATGACGAGAATTGCCGTTTCACTTGTGAATCGTCAAGATTTTCCCAGAAGCTTGGTGATTTGCTTCATCAATTTTTAAATCGTCGTGGTATGTTGTATAACCTTGACGAGTTTCATGTAAATAAATGTTTTTAATCTTTGTGTTGTTAGGTTGAAAGAGAAGAAGAAGATCCAACTCCCACTTAGCACTCCCCCATCAAATCCTCGCAGAGAAAAGTATTTAGGAGCGGAAAATTTCCGTGGTCTTACCACACAAGATGTAGCGGCTTTATCCTCCATGTCGTGTCCCACTCCTTCTTCTATCCCCGAACCCGATGGTAACCATCATGACGGTGGTGGTGAGGTTGAACCCGACCTAAATCAACGTGACAATGATGTTTATGATGAAGGTGACAAGGAAGGTGAGGATGAAGCCACCAAAGAGGGTGAAGAAGAAGAAGAAAAAGAGGGCGAAGAATAAGAGGGTGAAGAAGAAGAAGAAGAGGGTAATGATAAAGCCGTTCAAGTTGAACACCCTAAAGATAATGAGGGAAATGGTAATGTCGTTGAGGGCAAGGGCAAGGTGAAGAAGAAACCGAGGGAGAGAGCTGCGCACCTTCCCGCACCACACCTCATGCTAGAGGGAGGACCTCATGGGTTACCTGCGGATGGTGGAAAAGTTATCTTTGGTTACAAGGATTCGTGGGCTTGTACCATTTACTCCACCTTGGTAATGTTAATGTCAAATTCTTTTGTGTTTCATTGGGTTGATATCTTAGGTTAGATGTTAATATATCTCATTATGTTTTCATCTTTCGGGATCATAAGAACGCCACACGTCTTCTTTGGCGCCAAACTAATTATTTTAATATGAGGAAGTGGGATTTTAAAAGTGAATGGGAGGGGGTCAAAAAAATTATTAAAGCTTCTGGTTTTTATGGTGATGTAGAGAATTTGGTTGTGAACTATGACGTAGAGACAGTTTCGGCAATGTGCAAGAGGTATTATCCGGAAAGAGACACCATGCTATTTACATTAGGGGAGATGGTCAAACTCTCCCGACGATGCTCAGCAGATTCTAAAATTGTCAATTGCCGGGAAGTCCACCAGCGATGAGTACACCAAAAGACTCGATATTAACAAGCTTGATGAATTGTGCAAGAACTTGTTTGATTGGACTCCTGCGGAAATTGACTATTTCTTCATGAATGATCCAAAAAACAAAAACAGGAAGAGGGAGATCAACCTCGTGAAATTGAAGAAAAGGTATGGAACCCTTGGTAAAGAAAAAGCCAATAAGGGGCCTTTGGATGAGAAGGAAGTCAAAGCTTTGGCAGCGGCTTATCTGTTATATGTCTTAGCCATTTGTATATTTCCGTCTTCTGCTGGGAACAGGGTGAATGCGAACTTCTTACAGCTACTGCATCCTTTGGATAAGATTGCAGAGTATTCGTTGGCTACCGCAATTGTCTCACACCTAAACACCGAGCTGGGAAAGGCATCAAGAAGCTTCACTTCCTAACTCAATGGCAACACATCTCTACTGCAGGTAATTATGCATTTTGTTTTTTACTTTTGAATGTCAAATTCTTGATAACATCATCGTGACAATATACACATATGTGTCATTGATCTTTTGGATATGTGTGGATATATGAACACTTCCCAAAGTTGATGGAAGGCCATGAGGATTGGAAAATCAACGCCAAAAATGGAAACCGGGAATGTCGAGAGGGCACAAGTGTATCTTCACTGGGGATCAAGAATGAGGCAAGAAAGGTTGCCTTCTAACGGTCCGAGAGAGGTTGGACAACATGAAGGTAAGTGATGTAGTCTTTGACCCCTACAGAGAGGATAGGGAGAAGGGTTTGATTGAACCAAGGGACCCAAGCTATAAATACGATAGCCCCTTGTTTCACCCCCTGGACACACAATGCATGCCCCAGCGAGATTCATGAGACAAATTGTGTTTATACAAGAAAGTCCCAAAGAAGGGTTAGCAACAGATCATGACGCTACGAAATTCCCAGTTGACGTCAAGGAAAGCCAGAGCAACACAAAATCAATCACGGTTGTCTACAAAAATGCCCCATCAGTTGATCAATGGAACCAACGACATAAGCATACAGTAGGATGGACGTGGGATGCTGTGGTCCATGCATGGTTATGAGTTCGCGGAAGATTACATCGAATGGTACAACCGTTGGAGTCACGGCCATGTAATTCGTACGAAACAAGTTGTCCAGCGTGGTCGTGGCAAAGGAAAAAAGATCAGTACTGCACCTTCTCTTGATGATTCTTCCTTATACAAGCTATTCGTAAGTTTTTTTTGCCTCTCTTTTGTTGTTTAAATTGTGAACCAAATTTATGTCGGTATGACTTACTTGGTATTCCTTAAAATAGATGGAGTGTTTGGATGTGCTGAAGCAACTGACAAACAAGGTGGACCATGAAGAGGGCATGACTCCTACAGAACTAAAGCTTCATATTGATCACCTAAGACACTTGCATGTTCCTGAGGCTACCAACATGTTTAAAAAAGTAGCCAATGCAAGGAAGAGAGTTTGTCCTTCAACTACTGGCACTCAGGAGAGTAAGCGAGGAGAAACTTCCAAAAGAGCTCGTGCCAAGGGTCGTGGTCGTGGCGAAGGTGAGGGGAGTGGTTGATTTTACAAAACCGCCGTTCTAGGTTTTCACAAAAACAATTTCAATTACTTTTATGCAATGTGTGGTAGGATGATATTATGGTTTGGTATGTTTATTTTGGATTTCGTCATGGTTTCTTCCTCATCACACTTAAGATGTTTGGACGGAGCTTAGTTTAAATGCAAGTATGAATTTGTTTGAAATTTATATGCACAAATCGTCAGGTTCAGGCAATTCCTTGCCGATTTCACAAATATTTACAGGTTCCCAAAAGCTGGAAACAAAATAGAAACTCGTCAGGGTTTCTTTTTATAGAACAACACCCCAACGGTCGAATTTTTTGAAAAATTCAAACTAAGTCGTCACGGTATAGAGTTAAACCATGCCGATTAGTTCACAATTTCAGTAAATACATATTTTTCTTTAGTGTCGGCACAGTGGAGGCTTCAACCATGCCGATTTACAATATAAGTTCTAAACTCGCAAAATGTTGGGATATAAGGGAGCTAACTTCATAAGCACAATTCAACAACACATATTACCCTCTCTAGTATTCAAAAAGTGGTTAACATCGATTACATAATAAGCTAGTAAGCCAAGTCTTCATCATCAAATAACACTCCCGCAACGAACTTAGGAGCTTTTTGCTTTAGCAACATATTGTGTTTCTGATACCAGTACTCTCCATCGCCATTATGCTCATCCCAAACGTACACAAATTCTCTGATCTGTAATTAATACAAATTAAGTTAGTGCGCATGTGTATATCTAGTGATGAAATACTATCCCGAAAGCATGTCGAGCTACTCACCACGTCCTCCGGCCTATCACCGTCCTCCTGTGTCTCTTGGACCATATCAAGGACTATATAATGCTCTCGGATATGCGACTTTATGTGGGCGAATCTATTAGCCAACTGAACCCAATTGCGACGTCCAGTATTCGAGGTGTGTCTTTTGTATTTTTGCTTCACTCTCTTCCAAAACATTGAATATTTTTCTTTGGGTTTCATGATAGATAGGAATGAAGCTCTTCACAAGCTCCATATCCTCATCCGCATCCCATGGGCAATTATTTCTTTTTTGGTTAGCTCCTTTGAAACAGTGGTTATGGATGTGACGGATTATCATTCTATCGTCACCAGAGTCTTGCAAACAAAACAATTGTTGGAAATGTAATAGAAAAAATCGTCATAGTTTTGATATATGCATGACGATCTGTTCATAAGTAAGGTTGTGTCGTCATATGTTCTACCGACCAACTTGACGATTTCTGAGTTTTTCACCCAGATTAATGGTTTTCCGTTACCTAAAATCGTCAAGCTTTTAAATGAAACCCTGACGACTTACAGAATAAGTACGTACTCTTTTCCATGCTAAACTCGTCAAGGTTATTGCTGCACCATGACGAGTTATCATCTCTGAGTGTGTTTTTACAAAGACTCGGCAATGTCGTAATGTGTTACTTGACGATTTATTTTATATCGTCAATGTTTGGACATATTGCTTGACGATTCTTCTAGGTTTCAATAGTTCTTGCATTCCCCTTGAATCAACACACGAAAATTGCATTTTAGATAACATATATAGCTGATTGTCTTCATATGTGGATTCATCCTGCGAGTGTTCTTGGTCTTCTTTTCCCTCCATAGGATCTTCATAAGCAAGAGCTTTTAGTTCTTCATCATTTAAATTTTTTGGATCATGCAACATCACCATTTTCATTTCTTTCGTGATGAGATTAGCTTGAGGTTGATCTATAGCGTTTGAAGATTCACCCACATCGATTTGAGTTCCCAAATCACCCATTTTTTATGAAGACTCACTTTTTTTCCTCCCTCCAAAACCTCCTTCTTTTTCTTCACTTACCTCTCTCTCTCAACAATAATAATCATACAAAATTTTATCCTAAACATAATCATATATTACTAATTTTTCCTCCAAAATTTGCTAATCAAATTGAGTTAACAGCTAATCATATAATTAATCTCTACTAATGAAGGGTTGTTTTGTATTTAAAAAAATATATTTCATATGAAATGACCTTTTTACTTCATTGTAACCCTATTTTGGATTAGCCCTCGCCCCTATTAAAAAAGGATTCGCCCTGAAAATAGCCAGGTTGTTTTGGGGGACTTTTTAAATAGGTGGATTACTAATGCTAATCCTACGAAAACCCAAGTCTTCTAGCAGTGTCGTTACTTGAATTTGACCCGTTTTAAGACTGATATTCTGCAAATGGTAATCGCCTTGTGTGAATATGCTTTGGCATGTTCTCACTTCTTACCCATAAAATCCTTTTGATTCTGTTAGTGCAAGCGACTGAAGTGAGCCGCGCGCGTTTGAGGAATTGTTTACCAGAGAAGGAACCTATAAAAGGATCGACCTCTTTGGGAGGTTAAAATACATCATGAAAACAATAAGAGTTAACCAAGTGTATTTGCTGGATATAACGACTCTTTCTCAGTTAAGAAAAGATAGCATCCAACTATTTGCAATCTACGGTTTTGGTACGCTTGAACATTTGTAACATTAAGACTTTGTCCAATCATTCAAGGGGCTTGCTTTCAAACCTTTATATTGCAATGAAACAATACCAACTGGTTGTATGGGTAATGTGGCTGGGAAAACTTAAGTTTAGCAACTGATTCGAATGAACGAAGCTCAAATAGAAGAAGTAGAAGAGCTCATTTAACCAAGTGATTTGAGTGCAATCCTTCGCAGAAGAAGTAGAAGTGCTCGTCATCAAACGCTGTTTTCCCGAGCTACTTGAAGCCACATAATCTCAAGACAACAGACCTTTCAGTGATTGAGGTCTGTATGTGGGAGTGATCCATGAAGTAGAAACAAAGAAGAAAGGGAATATGTGTCTTTCAAAGTTGCACTAGGTTTCCATATGTTTAAACAGCTGGACAAGTTCTCACACCTCAGCTTGGTCCCACAACTTTACCTTGCTTGGCTAATAAGTTGGGAAATCACTGTTCCCTAGAATTTGCCAGGTAACTTAGCCACGGGCCGTAATGTCATGTGCTGTATGGAACCCTTGGATTTTAAATCGTAATTTTGGATTTCTACTACAGGGTTAAGGTTGTCCATGGCTCGGTTCGGCTCGGTTTTTGGCCTAACCATCGCCATC
>JAJJMA010007090.1:0-12039 GCA_023529015.1 Papaver nudicaule
ACCTTTAGCATTCCATAAATGAGAAGGAATGTTCCTCAATTTCAACCAAACATGAATAGTCTTCATTTCTTTTATGTCTTGTTCAATGAAGAGCTGCCATGGACGGATTAAGAACAAGCTACTCAAAACAAACACATACCCCAATTCCATAGCAGAGCTCCTATCTTCATCTAAATCAAATTCAAAAATGAACATTGAATCTTCATGTAAGGACATTCTAAAGTCTCCCTTGAGATTCCAAGCCTTACCCAAAGCATCTTTTACCTTGAGGAATGGTAATTTTCTTCCGACGAAATACCCGACAAGAAATTTGTCGCAAACCCTAAGTTCATCTACTAAATCAGTAGAAGTGATAATAGAGATTTTCTTACCGTCGATTATTTGAGGTTTGAGAAACTAACCAAGTTTGAGAAAGAAGAAAAGTTGAATTTAAGGAGTGTACCTTGTAAACCCAAACCCATGACATTCAGTTCAGCAACGCTCCCTTCGTTGTTACAATGGATTCCATACCACCCGCATGGACTCGTTGTACTCACAGTATGATTCACCTTCCAGGAAGAGAGGGGAGAAGTAGTTTGATTTTCAAGGCTTGATTTCCATTCTAAAAGAGCATCTACTTCTTCTTCAACTAACTGTATTTTTTGAGCTAAAGAAAATGATGAAGGAGAAGCAAAGACAACTTCATTGGATGATGAAACCAGTAGTAACAGCAGAACTAACAAAGCAGCAAGGGCAATGTTTACTTGTGGTAACATTTTTGAAATATCAGACGATGAACAGTCCTAGATTTAGAGCTACTATTAACCAAGTCCAACAAGGGGTTATATAATATCATTTCATCTTCTTTGTTTTTTCCCTTCCCCTTAAATATCTTGCTTGCTTTTTGCCCATTCACACTTGCAAATTTTCTTCCCCTCAAAGTTTTATGATTGCAAAAACCAAAATTGGTAGATAACATTTGAGTGGCCAATAGGTGTACGTAAGGTGAAACCTAACCCCTAAGTACTATATCCCCACCAAGGAAACAGAGAGCAAACCTCCACCAAGAATGTATTCGTTACTGGTCAAATTTGTCAGCTTGTTTTTCAGAATGTGCCTATTCATATTCTGTCGATTGATAACTACAAAAGATAAATTTCAAACACCCAGACTATGAGACAGACATAAAGCAGGCTCGCAATAGCGTGATTAGCAAGTTAGTTTGTAAGTGATTAATAGCGTGATTTTTCAATTTAGCATTCATATGACACTACTTTCGAAAACTTTCAAAGACTAGTTACTACAAGAACAGGAGATAGGCGTTTACCTTGCCTCAGTGATGTATCCGGGTGGAGCCTGCAGCAGGAACTGAAAATGGACAATATATACTCTGGCACAAACAGCGTGGAGAATGGAGATCAGTCATAAACGGAGACAAGGCATCAAATTAATGTCAACCTGAAAAAATCATAGCTGACTAAGAAACTAGAGTTAAGTGAGACATTATATCAAACATGTTGACTGCTTTAACAATTAAAGAAACTTATATGAGTTGTCTTGATGGCATTCTGTAGCTATCTTTTTTGCTTATATGGACCCAATCTCTGTGTAGCTACGGTGACATCCAGCTTTCTACCGTAATAAACACGGATGCAATATAAAGACGTACAGGACGGGGGAGCTTTGATGAATTTCCTCACGTCATCCTGGCAGATTGATTTGAATCCCGGCAGATTTGCCTTATTCGCCCATCCAGCTTGACGCGTTAAGGGATGGCTAAATGGGTGGGCGAAAAACCAGTTATACCCTTTCTCTTATACGTAAAATGTCTGTACTACCCTTTCCTTAATATTTAAACCTAAACCTACCGAATGAACCTGGTTCATTCTTCTCCTCCCCTTCTCCTCTTCCCTTCCCCTTCCCCTTTTCTTCCACAACCACCATTCTCATCCTCTATCACCACCCAATTCCGCCATTATCTTCTCTTTTACCACCATTCTCAACCCATATTCCCAATTCTATTCGGTGGCTTCTCAATTATTTGATTTCATCGTCGATTATTCGTCGTTAAGCGTCGATTCGATAACGATTCATCGTAGATATAATGGCTCCGAAAAAGAATAAAGGAAAGGAGACAGCACCCCCTTCTTCACCTAGTCCAAATACTTCTTCTTCTTCTACTCCCCCTTCAATTCAACGAGAATTTGCAGGCGAAGAAGACGACCCCGACCCAGAAATTCAAGGTTGGTTCGAAGGAGATGATAGAGAGAACACTGTTTTGAACGAAGTGATTCCATCAATGGTTTCAGTGAGGTAATTCTCAAGCTTTATGTATGAATTTAGCAATTAGGGTTTTCATTTTTCGCCCTGAAAAACTAGGGTTTATGTATGAACATCCTAACTCGGTAGCTTATAGAGCTACCGAGTACTAAAATTTACAGAGTCGGTGGCTCTCTTGCTTACCGAGTGCTTATGGATTATACTCTCCTCGGTAGCTCTTTTTACTTACCGAGTATGATAAGTCATATCTGTAAAAATTTTAAGCGATAATCGGTAGCAACTTCTCCTGCCGAGTAACAATTTTTCTTACTCGGTAGTTCTTTTGGTTGCCGAGTATTTTTGTGTTGCCGAAGGGTTTAACAGTACTCGGTAACTCACTTATTTATCGAGCTACCGAGTATGCGTATTCGGCAGCTATACAAGGCTACCGAGGGTCAATTCTCCTTACTCGGTTTCTTTTTTGGTTGCCGAGTATGTGTTTTGTGCCTTCCATTTTACACTACTCGGTAGTTACATGTACTACCGAGTGTTGCTAGACACTTGTACTTTGTTTTAGAACCTGATATCAAAGTTTTTCTTTTCTTTGTTTTGTACTTTGGTATACATTAGGGCCAAGGAAATTAGAACAAAGCGACGATTCGACAGGCCTGAACAATACAATCTAAATATCAAATCTCCGGAAAGTCTACCAGCACGAACTAAAGGGGGTCAGAAATTGACCGCTAAACACCGCAAACAAAAAGAACAGGAGGCTGCTGCTGCTAAGGCTGCTGCTAAGGCTGCTGCTAGGGCTGCTAAAAAGGATGCTAGGGCTGCTGCTGCAGAGAGATGGAGTCAAGATCAGGGTGTTCCAAGTACAGGGACTTTAGCTGCTGAAGGTAACTCTATTAGAGGTGTTTCTAGTGGAGGTGGTGCAGGTAGAGGTGGAGCTAGTAGAAAACAAGCTAGGGCTGCTCCTGCAACTCAGATTGAACAAGAAGAAGAAGAACATGTTGATCAAGAAGAAGATAATGTTAATAAGAAAAGTAAGGAGAAAACTAAGGAGCACTTGAATTTCAAAATGATCGCAGGTCACGATGGCGAAAAACCTCCTGGAACCCCTAACGATGGTGGTGAATTGCTTTTTGGTTACAAATGCTCTTGGGCGCAAGCAATCTATTGTGCCGAGGTAAGAGGTTCAACCATTTTTTTTTTTTAGTTATTTGGTTACCTATTGTTGCATACCTATAGTCATGTTTATGTTGTTATCCTAGGATCATGTGCAAGCAATTCGAATTCTGAAACCTGTATCTTCGGCGGGGAAAATGAAGTTGTGGCCCAAAGAAGATCTTTGTTCTGGAGCTCTTGCGCATGTGGAGGCCTCGGGGTTGTTGCCAGCTGTTGAAAACTCAATGATAGACCATGATAGGGTCTTCATATCAGCCCTCCTCGAGCGTTTTTATGGCGAGACCGACACTATACATATGCCATGTGGAGAAATGGCAATCACTCCAGAAGATGCACACGTTATCACTAAACTCTCGCCTGAGGGCAAGGCGGTTGCAGACGGCTACAACGTTTGTGTTAGTTGGAAATAGCTCAACCGTCTCGTTTCTGAATGCCTTGGTTGGAGCCCGGATAAGTATGTGGAGGAGTGGAAAAAGTGTGCCTCATACAGGAATAGACAGCTCGACCTTAAATCACTAAGGGAGCAGTTTAGCGGAACTGCAGCGCGGGAACAAAAGGGGGATGAGATATCTAGAGAAACTTGCAGGCATACGGCTACGGCGTACTTGCTCTATCTCCTTGGGTGTGTTATCTTCCCCAACAAGACAGGTAGTAGGGTCGATGTCAACCATTTACAGTTGCTGGAGCATCTTGACAAGGTCAACACCTACGCTTGGGGAACTGCATGCCTTGCATTCCTTCTGAAGGAGATGAGGACTGCCTCGAGGCAATATACTGCTCAAATTGGAGGAAATGTTGCTATACTTCAGGTAATTCTATCACCATAAACCTCGATTCCCAATTTTGTATTTCGCTTGCAACTTCTAACATTTTGTGTAATATACCTAGGTTTGGGGTTACGAACATTTCCCGGAAATCAAGCGAGCAACTACAGATGATAAATGGAAATCGACTGAAGGTTATGGGAAGAAGTGGATATTCACTAGAGGTCAAACTCAGGCGAGAAAACACATCCAAGCACAAGAATTGATTGACCTCCGGATTCAGTTCGACAACATTACGGTTGATGACATTATCTTTGATCCATGGAAGGATAATGCGGATATATCCCGTGTCCCGCTGAGATGGTTTTTTGGGGGTTTGTGGCACCCTCTTGACTATGTGATGTATAATCCAACTCGTGTAATGCGTCAACTAGGGAGGGTCCAAGCAGAACCTTGGAGTATGTTGTTTGCCGATGGGTGGAACAAAGTTGATTTTGCTAGATGCGGATGGACAGGAGATGCAATCACGGTTGAACACGACAAAGCTCCAACCATAAAAGAGCAGTGGAATGAGAGAAATCTTTTTATGGTTAATACTGGCGAATGGGTTGTGGGACAGGCTGATGTGGTGCCGGAATACATGGAATGGTACTGGAATGTTTCTCACCCCTTTGTGATTCGTTCCAATGGGAATCAGCCTATCTCAACTACATTACCTCCAAACAAGGGTGGCGGCACAACTACCTGCGGGTCTCTCCTTAAGGGATTGCCCAAAGCTATGGTTGAGAGATTGGTACGTATTCTTGAGAAATTTTCTTAAATTTTGGTTTAAATTATAAATTACGGTTTAAATGTGTTGAATTATGCTTTGAATTTCATACAGAAACATAGAATTGAGTTTGCAACTACCGCTCTTATGGGACATCTCAAGCTAAAAGAGCCTCTGAAGACGCGAAAAATCACAGAAACCTGTGAACTTATCAAAAATTTTGATAATGAAGCATATGCTACGCAGTATGGAGATTGATTTTATAGCAACTACTCGGTGGCTTTGGTTGAATGCCCAACGGATATATATTTTGAAAAAAAAGTACACATTTTCAGAACGGCTAGAGCCTCGGTAGCTCGATTAAGAGTATAAGCTACCGAATATAAAGATTCAGAAATTTAGGTACATTCGGTGGAGACATGATCTACCGAATAAGAAGATTCAAATTTTTAGTGATATTTTTAGGCACTTATACCCAAAAATAGTGTCGTTTGGGGATATCTCTATAAAAGAAAAACCTTCTTCCAAACAACAGCCACACCAATAACCCAACTTTGTAAGCTCAAACCACTTATATGAAATGGAAAATCCACCAATGACAAACATTGCACAATGGGATGACGAGGAGGATGGGTCGTTGGTAGCTGCGTTCATCATTTTTTACAAAAAGCATCCAAATGCTGGTTACGTCTCGTTTTGGAAGGGTGTAGGGGTTCATTATCAACACATCACCGGGAATACCAAAGAACGCACGTGGGAGAAACTAGCAAATAGATTTGACTACATCAAAGGCCGTATGAGAGAGCATTGTATAATATGTCAACTGATAGGTTCTCCATTTCAAGACGAACACACTTCGGAAGAAGATGTGAGTATTATCTTCTCGTTTTCTATCTTGATCCAATCATGGTGTATTTGCACACTAAAGTTTTGTTTTTAACAATTTCAGAAATTAGCTTTCAAGACGCTATGGAGGCAGCGGAACGGGGCTGGCAGATTTCGACATGGATGGATTCTCAAGATGCTGCTAAAGCACTCAACGAAATTCATCACCGATTGGCTATTAGTCAATGATCCACACGCCACTTACTAGTTCTTTTTACATGCTAATCGGTAACACTATGGAGTTACCGAATTTAATTCGGCAGTATATATGTTTTTACTGCCTACCGAATATATTTACTTTCAAATTTTGTACTTTATATCTATTCGGTAACTATATGAAGCTACCGAATATCTGTACCAATATCCTGTACCAAAAATCAATATAATCGGTAACCCAATGATCTGCCGAGTTTACAATCGGTAGCTTTCATTGTCTACCGAGTATGCTTTCCTTAAATTTGTTTATACTGACAGAATACGTATGAGCTACCGACTGGTACATAATTAGCATTAAAGAGCTACCGAATATAAGAACAGAAATCTACACTGGATTGCATTTACCATAATATGTTCCAAGTACAAGTTTCATTTAACCCAAAAAGCTTGCTCTAATCAAGATATATTGTCAATAAAAGGCCCAAAATTCATCCACACTAAGATACATACCTTATTCCACATCAGTCGTGCCGCTCGGAAGGGGATGTTGAACCTTCCAATCTTCTATGTTGGTCGCATACTTCTCAATCCAAGCACTACAGTGGTTGTCTGGAAAATGGGTTGAATACCCTGCCATGGGAGGTAGGGGACAATCTTCTTTTAACCTCAAACCAATGAAATAGTCGGGGCCTATAAACGCTATGACGACTCTTCTACCGACGTTTTCCTCCGTACAAACCGATCTTGTAGGTACAAAAGTCGAACAATGACCTATCCCAATCGAAAAATAATGGACAACGCAATCGAATGAGTCCGCAATTAGATATCCACACCATGGCATACGCATCCAATACTTGGGAACAACCGTCTTCATATTCTTTCGGCCATTAATACGGGCAAGATCATCGTTGAATTGTTTCAATTTATCCCTACGATTACCTTCCAAATTCATTCCAATATAGAATTCCTTGTCCTTGAGGAGTTGCTCTCCCATCTGCTTCCTTGTATATCCCACTGGAGTGAGGTTGTCGACAAAAACTTGTTGGCGTATTCCAAGTTGCTCCACAACGACGTGAAAACCACAATTTCCATCACGTGGAACATCATCGATTTCTAAAACAAACTTCCGTACACATTCCGGAAGTTCTTCTAAATAATGTTGAGAGAGAATGGGAGGACGTACCGTAGTTGTTACCAACACATCACCAACACTCTCCCTTGTCGACGACTTTGGTTTCACTTGCCTTGAACATTCTCCCTTGTCAACAATGGGTCGTCCCCTTTTTTTTGGAACCGGATCCGGTGCAAAGTCAGCTTCAGTGTGCTCATGCAGAGAAGGATCACACTCAGAAGAATTCTGCTGCTTTGTGGCCGAAATCTTCATATCCTTCAACTCCAGTCTTTCTAGTTTTCTTGGTTTAAGGGTTGGCGGTCTTCCTGGTGGCTTTGCTTCATTGGTTCTTCATCTAAATTTAAGAAGGGGTGCATTGCCACCTCCAAGTCGTCGTGGAGGTTCTGCTTTTGAGAAAAATCGTTCTCGTCGTACATTGTAGCGATCCGACGACACAACGGCGTTTCCATAAAAGCAACTTGGGGGTTCTTTGAGGGATTTGGAGTGAAAGATAGTTGCTTCCAAAACGGATCAATGTCTCTCATATCAATTCTGTGTACGTACTTACCAAGCTTATGCGGACAAGGTAGTCCGATCCCCGACATCGTCTTACAATTGCAATTATCATCCGGCACACCGTGCTCCATATACCACTTAAAGTCTCTCATCATGTGCTTTATGGCCCATTGCGACACTCTAGAAGTTAAACCACGAAGAAGTGGATGACCTTTGTACTTTTTAAAATATCTTTGCCTACTCCACTCCATTTTTGCCTTTATTTTAGTCAAATCACGCTTGGTGAACTCGTGAATACCATGTTGGAGCGACACAACCCCATTTTGACCTCCTTGAAGAATTCTTTTCAGTCTCCCATGTTGACCCTCCACCACACTTGTTGCCTCGTTCTTATAGTTTTTATAAGCATATGTCCATGCACGGACAAACATCTCCTTTAGCGGCAACCACTGTTTTTGACAATACTCTACTGCCAACTTGTGTTTTGGGTTCTGACTCCACTCGAATATCCAAGCCTCCAGGTTCAGCTCATACTCCGCCTCGGTCATAGACCAAACAATCTTATCCCATCCTTTTTGAAATAGCAAAAATAATCGGTGACCATCCTTAAACGCCTCCTCAAACTTTTTGTCCTCTTCCTCTCGTTGTGCATCGGTGAGTTTACTAAGACGTTCCCGTTCCTCTAATTCAATGTCCGCACCTTTTGGACGCCTTTTCGGTTGAATATGCTTTCTGCAACGCGCTCTGATGTTACACTGGATGTGCCAAGTGCAAAGAATATTGTGGGAACCAGGAAATACTTCTTGGATGGCATTCATCAAGGCTTGTTCGTTGTCCGTAACGAAAACGTTTGGAATTTCACCCGGATTGTAAAGACTCTTCACCTTGTTCAACATCCAAACATAACTTGGTTCGATCTCCCTATCCATCAAACTCCAAGCCACGGTGAAACTTTGTTTGTCCGATGTGTGGCAAGCAATATTGATCAACGGCATGTTGTATTTATTGGTCTTGTAAGTGCAGTCAATTAACAAAAATTGGTGGAAGCATCTTGCAAGTTTAATCATATCCGGATGAGCCAAAAAAATACGTTTCACTTCCCCGTTAATGGTTTGTCTTCTCATTGTGTAGTTGTGTTGCTCGCATAACCAAGCCGATTGAGACATAATCAATCGACCATCCCAATCAATCTTACTAAACATGGCTTTCGCGGCTTTAACTGTATTCAAAGTAGACAAGTTGTTGGGGTCTTGCTCCCTTATCATAGTGAGGATTTGATTCCCGGTACTTGTGCCCATCATCGCCCTTACAATATCCATTTGAGGTGGAGTCAACTTAGCATAAGCAACGTGCCCAACAAGACTTTCCGGAGGATCATGGTTGTGATAACCATTCATTACTTTCATTCTCCACAATTCATCTTTGCCTAGATTATAAAGAAGCTTGAACGGACAATCGGTCTTCTTTGATTGAGTATCGTAGATCCTGTCGGTCTTCTTTATACGCTTACAACCCTTTGCATCACGTCTCTCATCCTTCCTACCGCACTCACAAATCATTTCAAACCTATTCCACCTTGATTGTTGACCGGTAACCACTACGCACATGATCTCTTTTGCACGCACCTCAAGCCAACCCTGTGCATCTTTCTTCTCTTTCCATGTCTAGACGAGAAAGTCACAACAATTAGAAAACCAAACCAAACGGGATAAAATCATAGACAAATACAAGTGAAGGAGGCATACCAAGTCAGTTAGATAGTGTGAGGAGGTATCGGGTCGCAAATATGAATCATATTCAACATCATCCTCGGGAAGGTCCCCAAAGGGTACAAGCTACAAAGAAGATTGAAAACATTGGACAACTAAATTGGAAAATTAACCGCAATCGGTAGCTCGATGAAAAAGACAAACTGCCGAGTAGTACTGGAAAGAATTACTCGGTAGCTAATTAAGCCACCGAATATAGATGAGGTTTGGCCAATATTCTGTACCAAAAACAAATATGAATCGGTAACCATTTGAGCCACCGAGTATACATTCGGTAGCTTAGTAGTCTACCGAGTATACATTCGGTAGCTTATAAGTGATTTCGAGCTACCGAATGGTTACTTTATTGTGCATGTACGGATGGTAGTTGGATATTCGGTGGCTCCACTAATGGTCTGGATCTACCGAATATTCTAACTGCAACATTCAAAGCATGCAAACTTTGATTTTTCATACGTCAATCAACCATTACAAGCTAATGGGTTTCAAATTAGAGAGCTACCTTATCATTTGGAGTCGAGTTCACTTCCTTTCCCTTCTTTGATTCTTGATTTTCTTCCAAACACTCTTGTTCATGACTTTTCTCTAGAATGGTAGAGTTCCAACAATCCATGGCTTCTTTAACGTAAGAGGAATTCGTAGCATGATCATCTTCAAGAGAAGAAGATTCACCCTGCTCAATCTCACTCAAAACAACCATCTCAACTTCTAAAAAACAAAAACTTCTTCTTCTTTTTCTTCTTCTTCTTCTAACTCCCTCTCAAATTAAAAAAAATTGAGAAGAACTAAAGTAATCGGTGGCTAAGTAGCTAAATTAGTTATTAGGTTAGCTTAATCGGTAACTAATTTTGAGTTAATCGGTAGCTTAATATCGTTGGGGGTATTTTAGACACTGAGATAAGGGATAGCCTAATTACACCCGGGTGATTGAGTTTTGAAAAATTTTCGAAATCTGCCGGGATTCAAATCAGTCTGCCAGGATGACGTGAGGATGAATTTTGCTGTACAATAAGTTCCACAAAAGTCTATGATTCCTTTGATGTGACGAGCAAAAGGTGATTCCTACGTTAAGTCTAGTCTTTTGTGTGGTTAAGGGTGAGCAGATCCCCAACTTTAGTTTTTCAAGTTTCTGACCACATATTACATCTAATCTCACTGTTTAATTTATAAGCGAAAATGATAATTGGCTAGCCTTCATGGCTAGCTCCTCACGTGTACTAAAAACAAAAACAACTTTTTGACTTATTGACTAATTTAATGGTTGTGCTAGTTTAGGCCCTTCATGGTGGGGTGGTGGGTAGAGGTGTAAATTGTGCCATGCCAGCACGTTAATGGCACAGCACAGCACGCTAAAATTTGGGGACAGCACAGTACGGCACGCGATAAAGCACATTACAGGCACATCACGTTAGCTTAGTGTGATGTGCCGTGCTTGACTAATCGGCAGCACGGCACAGCACAACACGCGGCACGAACAAGCACGCGGCACAGCACAACACGCGATAAAGCACAGCACAGCAGAGCACGCGGCACGGCTAAGCACGACACAGCACATGTAAAGCACGACACAGTGCACTACATTACATGTGTATTTCACACAAAAATGAAATCTACCTAGTTATTACCATTATATTTTTGTTATTTTTATTAAATTTATAACAATACATAATATCTAATTTTATTAAGTGATAAATAAATATTTAGAAATATAATTGATGTTGTAAATGTGTCTATTTGACGTTCATTTGTTAGAAAAACAAATAACGATACAATTGTTATAACGTAAAATTCAACTTATGTTTTTTTTTTTGTTAATAAAGTTGTATATTATGCAATATATAATATTAAATACAAAATTTTAATTATTTTTTTCAAAATTTATTATAATTAACTTTATAATTTATAAGATTATAAGCTATGTAAATATTTAAAAAATATTTTTTTAGGATGACGTAAATTAAGTGTGCCAGCACAGCACGACACGGCACAGCACGCTTATTCGTCTGTCATGCCCGTGTGCCATGTCGTGCTTTGCCTTTAACTAAAAAAGCACATCACGGCACAACACGTTAAAATTGTTGGCACAACACAGCACGGCACATGGCACGTAAAAGCACGCCTTCGTGTGCCATGTGCCATGCCGTGCCGGCACGTTTTATACCTCTAGTGGTGGGAGGTCCGAGTTGGGTGGTGGCCGTGTGTTCAGGTGGGGATGAAGGATTCAGGTGGGGTGTGGGTGTTTAGATGGTGGTAGTGGATGTGTAAAGTCCTAATTACCAACTGTTTCTTTGTTAGAGTATTCAAACCAAATAATTTTGTTTCTTCGTAAGACGGATTCGTTCTTGTCTCGCAGTTTGGATGATTTTATGTGGAAACTGCAGGGTGGATTTTAAGTGGGTTTGGAGAGATTTAGGACTTGTGAATCAAGTTCACTTTGCCACTATGAGTCTACACTTATATTTTCAAGTTTGAGTCTGAAGAATGTTTGATCCATGTGTAGATGAATGTTTTCGAAGGTAGACAACGCACAATGGGTGTTTAAGAAAAGTTCTGACAAAAGGTCTGATACCAGGTAACCTAAGAACTTTAATATTTTCTTCAACTAATTTTGTTGCCTTAATACCTTTGCCGGAAAAAAAAAAA
>JAJJMA010007106.1:0-21595 GCA_023529015.1 Papaver nudicaule
ATGGGTATACTCGTACATTCAAATAATCTCCTTATTTTTTTGACTTAGTCAAAGCGGTCAATTAAACTGAGACGGAGGGAGTATTATATTATATACTACAATATATAATACAATACTAACTAATTTTAATTAGATATTATATGGTTGACTAGTTTTAAGAAAGAAAAACAAACTACTATCGAGTCATATTTTGAGAAAAGTTGTTGCATTTATATTTTTTCATTTTTATAGTGGAATTATTATTTTATATATTGTTTGGGACCTATTAATACTTAAGGAGGGCTTTTGAAATGTATTATTTTATGCTTTTATCGAATTTATTATTTTAGCACTAAGGGCCCGAGTCGGGACCAAGAAATTATATTATTTTATCAAGAATATTATATTATCGAGTATTATTTTAAAGAAGTTATATTGTAGTATCTTTTTAGTTTATGAGTTGTGTTCTGAGACTTTCTAGAAAACTAAAGATCTTTAGGAACTTACGTTAAGAGAAAGGGCATGATTTAAAACGAAGAAACTAAAATGACCTATAATTAATGTATAAATATGCCAGCTGTATATTCAACTAGCAACTTAATCTCCCACCATTGATATTTTGATGAACGACTATAAGTCTCGCTAGCTTATTCAGCGTTCCCGCACGACCGTGCGGGATAACATTACTCGTTCCTTCGGGCCCCGTTTAAGCTATCCGCAAGAGCTTGCAAAGCAGCAACTGCTGCTTGCAAATATGCAGCCACCTCAGCATTATTAGCTGAATGCCTGAGTCTTACTTGCGTATTGATTAAAAAGAAAACCCCTGCTAAAAAAGAACTGAATATTGTTGTTAACAGAATCGTCCAATTGATTGGTTACATTGTTTCTTTTACTGATCTGAACAACAACAACACCCTTGCTGCTGGTATACTTAGGTAACTCCGATTCCGGAAATTCTGGTGGTGATGGTAGTGGAGGGTATACAACCGTAGGAGGCGCATATGAGTCTTCCATATCAATTATTTATCCTCCTCCCCAACTCCTATAATCAACCAAGCAAAAACTATCACACGAAGGAAAATGATTGTCTCGCTGACATGGTGGACGGGCCGCCCGTCCGAAGAAAGATCAAATAATTTGTATTGCTATTTCCGGACGAAGTTCTAGTTCTCTTTCTCTTTCTATAGAAGTATAACAAGATAATATAAATTTTAATACTTTAATATAAATACTATTGGATAATGTAATATGCATGTTTATAGGTTAATATAAATCATTATATGCTATTTAATATACAAGATGATAGTTTAATTACATAATTACTTGTATATATGTATATCTATAAACTTGTAAGTCTTTAAATATTTTTGATGTTTTATACAATTACAAACAGTAATAGGCGTTATAAAATGTAGCGAAAAGTTCTGCTTTTTTTTACTACAATTAGAAAAAATTGCTTTTTTTGTGATTTATGTGGTAAATAAAAAAAAATACATTTTTTTTCCTCAAACAACTATTGATAAGTATTTTATTTCATCGTAAACTGTAGTGACAAGATCTTTTTGTTTCGAATATAGTGTTCATATTAAGACAGAGTTTGGATTTAATAGGTTTCACAAAACTTGAGAAAACCCGAGTACAATATTTGTATTTATACTTTCATATGAAGGTTTACAAGCTTGGGCTACACTAACTTACATGATATATACAATACATAAACAGGAAAAGATAAATAGGAAAGGAAAAAGCTAAGATACGCTATCCTATTCTCTAACACACTCCTTCGATCTAAGAGGGTGTTCAAAAACAGTAAGCTTAGAGCGGAGAAAAGAGAAACGATCTCTCGAAAGACGTTTAGTGAAGACATTAACAACCTGGTCCTTAGAACAAACAAAACGAACATGTAACTGATCACGTTGAACTCTTTCTCGAACAAAGTGATAATCAATTTCAATATGCTTAGTATAACCATAAAAAATTGGATTCATAGTAAGATATGTAGCACCAAGATTATCACACCATAAGACAGGAGGAGTGCAAACATGAACTTAAAGTTCTTTGAGTAGAGATTCAATCCACATGAGCTCAGCAGTAGCAATAGCAAGTTCCCGGTATTCAGCTTCTGTACTCGACTTAGAGACAGTTTTATGCTTTCTAGCACTCCACAAAATAATATTCGAGCCTAAGTAAACACAGTAACCACTAGTGGAACGTCGACTATTTGTTTGATCACCAGCCCAATCAGCATCCGGGTAGGCTTGAAAACTCAGTTGTAAACTAGAAGAAGGCATGAGAGTAAGACCCTAAGAGGATCGAAGTACCTTGTAAGTAACAAAGGATTCTCTTAACAACAAGAAGATGCTTGTCAGTAGGATGTTGCATAAATTGGAGAAAGTAAGCTCAGGTCGTGTGATCAACAACTATTGAAGACCGCCAACAAGACTCTTATATTCAGTAGGATTTTTCAAAGGAACCCCACCTTGTGGATTTAGCTCAGTAGAAGTAGTAAAAGGAGTACTCACAGGCTTTTCTCCTTGCATATTGGCACACTCCAATAAATCTTTTATATAACGACGCTGGGAAATAAACAAACCATCTTTTGTTCTTATAACTTCAACATCGAGAACAACAGACAACTCTCCAAGATCCTTTAATGCAAATTCCTTATGTAGAGTGTCAATCAGATGTTCCAAGTAAGAAGAAGAAGAGCCTGTTAAGATGATGTCTTCAGCATATACAAGGAGATAAGTAACATCAGTAGTCGAACGACGAATAACCAAATAAGAATCTGCTCAGGAAGCAACAAAGCCAAGTTATTGTAGAAACACACTAAGACGAGTGTACCACGCCCTTGGTGCCTGTTTGAGGCCATATAAGGATTTACGCAGTCGACAAACATGATCATGATAATTTGGATCAGTGTAGCCAGGAGAATGCTTCATATAGACCTCCTCCGTAAGAAAACAGTTGAGAAATGCATTATGAATATCAAGTTGTCAAATAGGCCAAGCAGATGTAAAAGCCAAAGTGAGAACAACACGAATACAGGACTTTATAACCGGGATGAAAGTTCTCCCTAGTCCTTCCTTTCACGTTGATGAAAGCCTTGAGCTACCACACGAGATTTACGTCGTTCAATAATACCATCAGCAAGGCGTTTGACACGAAACACCCATTTAGAACCCACCACATTCATACTCGGGGTACGTTTAACATAAGACCAAGTGCCATTTTGAACAAGAGCATTATATTGGGCATCCATGGACTTACGCCATTTATGATCTTCCTTTGCCTGTACGAATAACAAGTTGGCTCAAAGAAAGCGTCAATAATTTCAGTATATTTAGATGTTAGAAGAGCTTTTGGTTTAAAGATGTCGTCTTTTCCTCTTGTAACCATAGAATGATCATTAATAATTGGCGGTCTTGATGCAGGTATAGTTGACTCCGGAGAAGAAGATTCCTGCACTGCAGGTTCAAACGAACAGGTTTCTGGACGGAAAGAAATTGTTGTTGTAGTTGGTGCTTGAACATCAGTTGTTTTGGTGACTGTGGGAGACAGGAGAGACTATGTTCAGGAGTGAGTGCAGTTGCCGATGCAACTAGTTTTGTATTGTCTTGGATGGTAAAGTGTATTCTGTATTTTGTACTCAAATCAAATGAAATTTCTTTTGTTTTGAATCTGGTACTTCCTTTTTTGGTTTTTGAGCTTTCAGTTATTTCGTAGAACTGAACTGGTTTAGGTAAATTCAATGAAAAATGAGCTCGCAGGTGAATCCCAGCCCCAGGTTTATGCAATGGAGAGTCCTACGCATAGATCACATGTTTTGGAAAATCAGTGGACTAAAGCTCTTCTTATAGAGCACTGATTTTTCTGAATCAGTGCTCTTTGCATAGGGTATAGATCACTGTTTTGAAAATTCAGTGATTTTTGGTGTACTAAAGATCACACTTTTCATTGCAGAGAAACTGTGATCTATAGATTACCCCTTAGATCGCGGGGTAATAGATCACACAAGGCTATACTTTAGATCACTATTTTTTAGAGTGATCTATCACCATTTTTGTTGGAGTGACTGTAGTGCACTGCTGTCGGTGATTGCAACAGCTGGTGTGCTGGTAGAAGACGCTAGATGAATGCCAACAAGAGGATGTTGCTGCTGTGCTGTCGGTGAGCCTGCTGTTGTCCTGAGTCCCTTGGACTTCCTACTGCAGTAGGTAAGGTGAAAACGCTGTGAAGTAGGTGATGATGACACAGGTGTTGTGCTTTGACAGAGGGACCCTTCAACACCGAAGCGGCTGGGGGTGAGGACATGGTCCAAAAACAGACCATGAGTTGGCGCCATCCCCCCACCCTTGGATAAGAGGGGGCTGTTTATGTGTTATAGGGATCTGTGTAAAAATAAATTTGCTCTCTCTCTCGCTTTGGTCCGTTTTTGGGCCATAAAAAATGGTCAGCATTAAGCATTTTCGTTCAACACCATGTGTAAAAAATTGGTGTAACATGAGATGCATTGGAAATGTTACCGACATCAGCTGTTGTACTGTCAGAACATGTCGCTGTTGTGCGGTGTAACATGAGATGCATTGAAAATGTTACCGACATCAGCTGCTGTGCTGTCAGAACATGTCGCTGTTGTGTGTACCTTGCCTTTCTTGTATATATATTTCTCGAAAATGTTCGGTGGACACCCGATTCAAACACCAAAATTTGGACACCGCTACGTGTCACAGGGGGGCTGCTGATCTTGGGGTGGGGTCGGGTGGGGTGGAAATGAACGGTGGATGAGGGTGCCACATAGCGGTGTCGTGACCCGGTGTTTGAATCCGGTGTCACTGTAGCACGACTGTATATTTCTGTGTGATAGTCAGACGTATGCTATTGGGGGGCCCTTCAGAACTAATTTTTTTTTTGATAGAACAGAACTAAATTACTGCAGTACGAACAACAAAATCCATCAATAATTCAAAATTTTATTTTTCTAAAACAAAAGACTAAAGATTATTAAAAAGGCCTGTATAAAGGAAATATAAGCATCAATATTCAATCAGCTTAGAGTCTCAGACACATATTTAGCCAGAAAGATGGCTAAGCTTTTCTCTTTGATTCTAGGACTTCTCTTGCTGTTAATTGTTGCTGTCTCTGCCTCTACTGATCAAGAAAATGTCGGTGTCTCTACTTTCTCGGGTAAGTAGTATCATGTTAAGCAGTAATACTTTGCCATTCGTCTTGTTTATCAAGCAGTGGAAATGTGGTCTTTCAGACTTCATCCGTTGGAAATATGTCTGTTGAACACTTTGAATTGGATTTTCTAAAAGAAAGAAAGGCAAAAATGATGCGAAAACAAATTTGTTGTTCTTTCCCTGAATACTAACTAAACCTGTTGGATTAATTAATGATCAGTTTTCATGGTTATGCAGTGTCAGCATCAAGCACAACATCGGACTTCTCTTGCGTCGACGGCGACGCATATTCGGAGGTTTTGTATCCCACCTCAGATTGCAGCGTTTGCAAAACGTGGTGTAAAGATGAATGTTCAGAATTAGGAGGCGATGTAGTCAACTCAAAGTGCTCTCTCCAACCAAAATTTGTGGTGCGTTGTCAATGTTGTTGTTATGAACCACCGCCACGACCTCCTCCTCCACCTCCTCCTCCACCAACTCCATGTGGTCAACCTGGGGACACCTCTTCAGAGACTACAATCATCACATCAGACTGCAACGATTGCACAAATTGGTGCAAGGAAGAATGTGCAGATGTAGGAGGTTATGTGGTTGATGACAAGTGCTCGATAGGCGAATCCAAATTTGCAAGGCGTTGCCAGTGTTGCTGTCGGGAAAATCCTGTTCCGACACCCCCACCTCCACCAAGTTGCCCTGCCAAAACTTGTCCCAAAGAGATGAGTGTAGTGTTAAAACCAGGGCACAAGCCATGCAAATACGTACTGTCGTCATCGTTATCTTCATCGGCAGCAAAGTAAGGTCGGTAAAATGTACTCCTATTCTATTCTGGGTCATTTGAGATCCTAAGCACGTTTGTATTAGACACCCTAGTTTCCTTATAATATTCCTCCATAATCATTTGCAAATTACTACGACACATCAGAAAGATCTGAAATAAGATTTGGAAATAATCCGACGCGCAGAGAATCCACTCCCATAAATAACCTGGCGTTGTTGGGGCAGACTTTTTTCGGCCATATACCGAGTAGTGTTAATCCATATTCTGTAGCTCCATTAACACTACTCGGTAGTTTGGAGCTACCGAATATGGTCTGCCCCAATGCCGAAAAGTCTGTCCCAATGACGCAAGGATAAATAAGGCCCAACCAATAAAGCGACCGACACAATCGAATTCATGGAACTGGAAAGAAAAAAAATAGGGCTTTTTTCTAAGATGGCCATCTTCGCACGTGCTGCACAGGAACCGAATCGGATCAAAGCTGGCTCGGAACCATACATGTACCGAAATCAACGGTATTGGTTCAAAAAATAGAAACCGATCGATTATGTTTGGTTACAAGTACTGGTTCTACGCCAGTACCTACCTGTCCTGTACCCAAAAGAACCGAATAATCTTACTTATTAGATAATATTAGATCCTAGCCGTTCATCATAGGTTAGTATATAAACATTTTATTTCCCTCTTCACTTTTATTCATTACTTGCAACTTTAGACCGACCACTCTTCTCTTCTCTTCTTCTTCCGACTGTGCTTACTTTTTTTGTGTTATTTCTAAAGCACAATTTTTTTTTAACTTGTTGCAATTGTGCTTACTTTTTTTGTGTTAATTCTAAGTCAGAGACTGTGCTTTTACTTCATTTTTATAATTAAAAAAAAAATCAGTCAGCAAATCTGATTTCTGGCTGAGTTAAATCTCTGAACCAGCCAGCAGATTTGATTTTCTGACTAAGCTGAAATGCACATAAAACCTTATATATTTGAAAAAAATCCTGATTTCAATTAAGTTAAAGCCATCACAATTCAATTAAGACTTGAATTCATTGGACATTACAACAGAATTCATCCAAGTAGGTTCAAAATCTCAAAAAAAATAAAAATAAAATAAAATAGAAAACACTGCAACCAAACCTAAATATTTTAAACCTTACTACTGTCATACATGTAACACCTAAAAAAAAGTTAACTTTTTAACTGGAATGCTACTCAAACAAACTTCACTGGTTTGGTTCTCTTCTCTAGCTCTTCCTTATGCCTCACAATATAACACTAATACCCAGCAATTTTGGGCCCATTTGGGGCTCTAGGCAGCCCCCTAGACTGCCTTGCCCATAAGACGTCCCTGATAGCAACTACCTACAAAGAGCAAAAATGAAGTCAAATTTAATTATGCAATTGAAAGTCAAAACTTAATACTGTAAAAGCACATCTTTTCAAGTGTCCTGAACCCCTGTCTTGAGGTAAGGACATTAGCAACAAGAAAATGTTCCACTATATAATCGTCAATCTACAAAGAACATGTGAAGTGTGCAGATGTATAGTGAAGAGTGGAGCCATGGCACACGATTTACAAATAGGGGAAGATTTCCGCTGGGAAGTACTTGGGTTGGGCCAATTTCAGTACTTAGACGTGCACACATCCACAACTATAATCCATGGACCCTGCTCTTAGAGTACTCCCTAGATTCATCCATTCTCCTACATGTGACTTGCTAGCAAATCATTGTAATGCAAACTGTATTGAATCTATCTCATGTATCTTTTAACTTAGTATACCAGGAATGTATACCAACACAAATCATGGTTATGTAGACAAGATATCAATCTCAATCGCTATTAGTATCTCTATTAAAGTAGCCGACTATTTCGAAAGATAGAATAAGTCGAATAGAAGAAATTCCATATAATGTCATAATAACTCCTACTAACCTTTTGTCGATGAAGAATAATTGATGTCTTCTTTGTCTGAAAGATTGTGTTTTGACACCTAAAACTGACAACTAGCTTGACATAGAAACACTAATTGGTTTGACCGGACAATGCCCTAAAGACCAGTACCATCAAGACCTTGGGAGAGTATTTCTATGGATTTCCTTGGTGGATTGCGGAACACCAAGTCTGGTCATGATTACTTGTTCGTTGTGGTTGACCGGTTTACCAAGATGATTGCATTGATTCCATGTACAAAGACGGTGACATGAGCGGGTGCAGCAAAGCTCTTTTTCGAGCATGTGTGGAAGCATTTTGGTTTACCTACCTCGATTATTTCTGATAGGGATAGTCAGTTTCTTAGTCACTTTTAGGATTCTTTGTGGAGGATGATGGACACTAGGTTGAAGAAGAGTACGACTTTTCATCCACAAACAGACGGGCAAACAGAGGTGGTCAATTGGACTATGGTTCACATGTTACGGGGATATAATTCCAAACATCCTAAGACTTGGGATGAGAGTCTACCATATATACAATTTGCAGTTCACGGTTCTTCGGGAAAGTCTCCTTTCGAGACGTGTTATGTCTACTTACCACCTAGTCCTTTCGATTTGGTGTTTTCAAGTGATACAACAGTTTGGGGAAAAGAAGGAAGTGAGAGACAAAAGGCACAGAAGTTCTTGGAGAAGATTTCTCAAATTCATGCGACCGTTGAAGCACAATTGAAGAAGTCACAAGCCAAATACAAGGAAAAACATGACAAGCATCTTGTTCCTTGTAATTTCGTTGTTAGTGACATGGTATGGTTGAAGTTAGATAAGGAAATGTTGAAGGGGGAAGGTAAGAAGTTGAAGCCATTGAGGTATGATTGGATAGATGCATGTTTAGGTATGATGTATGATGATGTATGAAATTTGGGTGTGCTGTCTAAGATCTAGCCATTGGGGTTTTAGACAGTTACACCCACCACATTCATATCCGGAGTACGTTTAACATAAGACCAACTTCCATTTTGAACAAAAGCATTATACTGGTCATCCATGGACTTACGCCATTTATGATCATCCTTTGCCTGTGAATAACAAGTTGGCTGAAAGAAAGCGTCAATAATTTTAGTATATTTTGATGCTAGAACAACTTTTGGTTTAAAGATGTCGTCTTTTCCTCCTGTAACCATAGAGTGATCATTAATAATTGGCGGTCTCGATGCAGGTATAGTTGACTCCGGAGGAGAAGAAACCTTCACTGCAGGTTCAGACGAACAGGTTTCTGGACGGAAAGAAACTGCTGTTGTAGTTGGTGCTTGAACATCAGTTGTTTTGGTGACTGTGGGAGACAGGAGAGACTCTGTTCAGGAGTGTGTGCAGTTGCCGATGCAAACTAGTTTTGTATTGTCTTGGATGGTAAAGTGTATTCTGTATTTTGTACTCAAATCAAATGAAATTTCTTTTGTTTTGAATCTGGTACTTCCTTTTTTGGTTTTTGAGCTTTCAGTTATTTCGTAGAACTGAACTGGTTTAGGTAAATTCAATGAAAAATGAGCTCGCAGGTGAATCCCAGCCCCAGGTTTATGCAATTGAGAGTCCTACGCATAGATCACAGGTTTTGGAATATTAGTGGACTAAAGCTCTTCTTATAGAGCACTGATTTTTCAGAATCAGAGCTCTTTGCATAGGGTATAGATCACTGTTTTGAAAATTCAGTGATTTTTGGTGCACTAAAGATCACACTTTTCATTGCAGAGAAACTGTGATCTATAGATTACCCCTTAGATCGCGCGGGAATAGATCACACAAGGCTATACTTTAGATCACTGTTTTTTAGAGTGATCTATCACCATTTTTGTTGGAGTGACTGTAGTGCACTGCTGTCGGTGGTTGCAACAGCTGGTGTGCTGGTATAAGACGCTAGATGAATGCCAACAAGAGGATGTTGCTGCTGTGCTGTCGGTGAGCCTGCTGTTGTACTAACGAAGCTGCTGGTCGCGGCCCAAAAATCCCTGCCCATTTTCGGACCGTGATGTGGCACCACCCCCAACCATAGGATCTGCAGGGGTGCAGATTTGTGTGGTGGAGATGTTGTGGTGGTGCCCACTCTCTCTCTCTCTTCTCACTCTATCTCTCTATGGTCCGAAAATGGGCAGGGTTTTTTTGGGCCGCATTAAGCATTTTCGTTGTACTAAGTCCCTTGGACTTCCTACTGCAGTAGGTAAGGTGAAAATGCTGTGAAGTAGGTGTTGATGACGCAGGAGTTGTGCCCTTTCACAGAGGACCCTTCAACACCATGTGTAACATCAGATGCATTGGAAATGTTACCGACATCAGCTGTTGTGCTGTCAGAACATGTCGCTGTTGTGTGTGCCCTTTCTGTGTGACAGTCAGACGTATGAACTCGAAAATGTTTGGTGGACACCGGATTTTGACACCAAAATCCGGACACCGCTATGTGTCACAGGGGGCTGCTGATCTTGGGGTGGGGTCGGGTGGGGTGGGAATGAACGGTGGATGGGGGTGCCACATAGTGGTGTCGTGACCCGGTGTTCAAATCCGGTGTCACTGTAGCACGACTGGTATGAACTAGTGACCTGCGTGTCTTTCCTGGCGACTTGTGTAAACTTGGCAATGTGCTGGCAGTTGGTGATTGAGCGACTGACTGTAGTCTAGCAGATGGTGCGGCTGTGGTGAGTGCAGGTTGTATAGACGGAGACGGGTCCAATAACTATTAAGAGTCCTAACACCAATAGAACTCCTAAAAGAGAAAGGAGAACACAAGGCCCAAGGCCTTTATCAAAATCCCGCCAGCCCTAGGGCTGGCGTAAAAAAAAATGATGCGGGTTTTGAGGCGTGGCCACCATGGCACCACGGCCTCTACCACGCCCGAAACCCCACAGCGCCGTGGCCATGGCCCTTCGTTATCTCTCTCGCTTGTGAAAAAAAAAAGATTTTTCTTTTACGCACAAGCTTTCCATCAACTTTAATTCAAGGCCATTAACACTAAGGTTTGGTCTTTTGTAAATCTCTGCTAGTAAAACAAACAACAACAAAAAAAAAAACCCTAAAGGCCATTGGAATTGCTCTCACCATCCAAATGCTTAGTATGAAACATTACTGTTCCACACACTAACCAAGAGACTTAATGTAGATGGTGAAAAAATAGAAGAGGGACAAAAATGTAAAATGACTCTCTAATTATGCCTTGCCTAAAGGCAATCGCTTACTCAGGCACATCTCTATAGCTCATAATACAACCTGTTCTGCAAACTGAATATACTCTCTATGAGTTCTCTCTTATAACTCTCGGTGGAGAGAATAATATCATAGTGCAGTGCAAAATAACCCCACTACTCATAAACCCATCAATTTACTTCATGTCGACATCGCCTCGAATTCCTCGACCTCAGAACTAAATTGCTCACTGGTGTATGGTGGAGAGTTAACAGAGTCGCCGCATCCTCATGGATTTCCTTTTAAAATACGACTCAATACCCGAATCTCAATGAAAACCTCAGAAACATCGCGACTCTAGGCATGTCCAGAGCTCTCTGAGAAGCATAATCAGCCTAAATACACTTAGGCAGGCCACAATATAAACATAGAATGGCCTAATATACCATGGATAAACATGCCATCACCTAAAATACGCTATAGACCAAGTGCACAAACATGCCATAGTCGAAGTGGCGTGGCCTAAATGCGCCACAAAAAGATTGGCCTTGGCCTCAAAACCATGGCGCCATACTCATGGCGCCACAAGAAATTGGATTGGCTAGTGGCTAAGGCCGTGACCACAAGGCCATGGCGCCATGAGCATGGCGCCATACAAAATTAGCCTTGGCCAGTGGCCAAGGCCATAACTGCAGAACTATAGCGCCATGATCATGGCGCCATAAAATCTGACCTTGGCCCATGGCCAAGGTCGACGTGGCCACAAGGCCATGGCGCCATACTCATGGCGCCATGAACTCCTAGTCTTGGCCAATGGCCAAGGCTGTTACTATAAAGCCACAACACATACTTCTAGCGCCACAATCACATCGGCCATAGAGCCAGATCCATGCAACGCTATTTAAACTCAATAGAGCCATAACCATGAAATATCTGCATACTACAGGAGATATCAAAACATCACATGGGGGGATAACTTTAGGGGTATTGGTCTGGCGGTCTACGACAGTTAGAAAGAAACTGATAGAGATGATGGACAGTTACGAGAAAGTGGTACTGAGTGGATACGTTCTACACGACTCTAAGAGTTACAGAGCACAACTCATGTCCTCCACTCTTCCACGGCTTTCACCTTCTCTGTCGAGAGATCGGGGTGAGTTCAACACTATAAATTGAGGCTTCATGTATCTTCCAAGGCAAAACATTCATTCAGAATAACTAGAACACCAGAATCTCAGAGCACATACCTGAGTATTCAACACACTTATAGCCTTGGAGATTTTCAGTCACTCTTACGACGGAGATCTTGAAATCTTACACCCAGAAACACACATCCTCAACCTGATCTCAAGTTTCTTTCACTATTTCCCTCCCTAGATCAACCTTTATCCTCTCTGTGATCGAAGCAAGACTTGAACGGCCATTGACTTGGTTTAGGCTTGTCTTGTTCGATTTTGATCTCGAGCACTACGAAAGTACCAAGAGACGATACAGTGTTTTCAGGCAAAAACAGTTTTTGCACACCAAATATGCCCTAGTGCGATATGTCTTCTTAATTTTCCACATGCACTTCCTCAACACTGCATATTCACGCATATGATATTTAAAAGCCTTAATGTCAGGGAACATCATACCCACACATACTACACCATGTTCAGGATCAGAAATCACTTCACCTGGCAATGCAAGATCTTCTTGTTCCACCATATGCTGACCAAAATCAGATTTCCATTGAGCCTTTTCT
The DNA here is from genome assembly GCA_023529015.1 of Papaver nudicaule. Lineage (NCBI taxonomy): Eukaryota > Viridiplantae > Streptophyta > Magnoliopsida > Ranunculales > Papaveraceae > Papaver > Papaver nudicaule. The sequence goes on from JAJJMA010007106.1 coordinate 12,781, forward strand.
TCTTCACTCATCTCTCTTATACCAGGCCCCCTAATTTCATCACCAACTGTCTCAATGTTTGGGTAAGGTGCACCAACATTCCACTCATTATCCTGTTGCTCATCTTCATGCTCCATTGCAACTTCATCTTCCCTTGCACCATCATCTTTCCTTGCAACATCTTTCCCTGCAAAACAAGTACTTTTGAGTTAGAAATTCAATAAGAAAAAAAAAATGGAAAATGCAATAAGGTAAGAAATGCAAAAAGTTATCGTAGACATCTTTCCCTGCACACAGCTAGATAAAAACTCCATATAATTAATTCTTTCATCATCTTCATTACTTGAGTATCCTTCATCATCACTTGATACATATCTAGGTAATGGACAATCAACTGGATGACACTCATCCATGTCTGCATTGGTGAGATTGATTTCTTCATCATCATCATCATCATCATCATCATCATCATCATCATCATCATCATCATCATTTGTAACTGCAAATCTACTTGACTGTGTAAATGGTTGGTTCAATAACTCTTCATCCACCACAACATCTTCAAACTGTAGCCTTCTAGGATTTTGAGAGGTTTTACCCTTTTTACTAGACCTTTCAAATAGTCTAGGACTTTTCCTAATAACCAATGTTGGTTTAGAATCTAAAACACAACTACCAGCAACACCTATATCAGCACCAACATCATCCATAAATGTCAACATCAACAACAACCATATTACTATTAGGATCTAGAACAACAACTTCTACTTTAGCATACCCACCCAACTCGTCTTCCTTACAATCATTCCACATTTCAAAGAATTCTAGATCAGATTCAATTCTATCATAATCCCAGAATATTGACACACCCATATCAGACTTCAAACCAATAGATATCAGTTTATTCTTCACCATTTCTTTAAAAATATCCAAGCTAATACTATCACCCTTCACTTCTTCAAAATACATTTTCTTCCCTTCATAATTCCCATTTATCACAGACACAACGAATTATCTTTCAAAAACCCACATGTACGTATACAAACAAAATAACCTAAATCAGATAAATATCATGTTACCAAGATTTATATACAACAGAACTATCATAAAACCTTGTGGTTTGTAACCCTAACAGTTAGGTATAACCCTAGTTTTACTCAAAATCAGAAAACCCCCAATTTTTAAGAACCCTAGATTTAATTTCATCAAATCAACACAAATAATAAGCATGTGATATAATCAAAACTATGATAAATAAAGCATGGGTTCATAAAACATACTCTCTTCGAAGACCCATTGATGCTCGATTTGAGTTTTCCTTCTTCTGCTACAAACCCTAACCGATGAGAACTGCGACAAAACCTAACCTAATCGACGTACTTTTACAGAAACAACAAACATAAACCCTTATCTGCAACAAAACTTAACCTAATTGACCCATCTAATGGAAACCCTAATCATCGCTCAACCTTTTCTTTTCTCTCTTCACTGTTAAGTTCTGAAAGAAATAATGAAAATGAAAAAAGGAAGGGAGTTTACACGATAATGATAGTGAAACTCGTGGTGTTTTATGAATAATCGTGTTTCCATCTCTCACCGTTCAAAGGAAAACGGTCTAAATCGATCTGATGTTGACACGTAACCATCACTACGCCAAATCGCCCCTTGTGCAACGGATATATCCGTTGCACAGATTTTGTGCCACGCTTATTTCCGTTTCAAAAGTGGCGTTGCACATGTGCGCAACGGATTGTGCAACGGATATATCCGTTGCACAATTAATTTGTGCCACGGATATATCCGTTGCACAAATTGTTTTCATCCGTTGCACAGAGCTAATTTGTGCCACGGATATTTCCTTTTGAGCAACGAATATATCCGTTGCAAATTTTTTACTAGAAATTAAAAAAAAAATAATATTGGAAAATCAGAATTTATTTTATTCTTCAAATTCCTATATTACAGTAAATCCAACAGTCTTTTCTACATCTTCTAAATCATATACATACATTAACATAAAATGAGTTTCTACAAATCCTTAAACTCATTCCAACACAAATCTTTCATAATTTCTTGCAGCTACTTTTCTATACTCACATACATCGATGAAACGGCACCCACAAAACAACGATATCAATACGCAGAAGCATCTTCCAGAGCAACACTTCCAGGGAGTAGTTTGCCTTCTAATAACTCTTGTCCACACTAGCAGCTGGTTGTGCATTGCCATGGGGAAAAAAGGTAGGAAAAAAGAGCATTCAAAAACACCAACCTGTGAAGCAATATCCACGCCAATCGCATCGAGAACCTACAAGGAAACCCAGAGGAAGGTAAGAAATTTGGGAAGTTAAACAGTTGAGAGTATTAGTTAAAGCAACAGACAAAACATTGGACAAAGACACCATGCATTATCTGTCTACTACTAATCACTAAGCATTGGGGACGGCAACATGACCAGTGTGAGATGGGTTTTTTTCCCCAAAATAATGCTAACACCTAATTGTGATCTATGTACAGGGAAAGTTTATCTAATATCATCAGTACAAATTGCCTGCTCACCTTGGTCCGTAAGGCGCGCAGTAGTCCATCTGAATTTGCTACATTGTCTAGACAACTAGGAGAAACCTTTAGGAGATCTGGCACACAAGCTTGGACATGGGGTGTTAACTTGGGAAACACATCAATAGATACCAAGAATCATAGGATAACAGGTCACTCACCAAACCAACAGATAGAACAGCAGATGCGGATAGACTTCAACCATGGCCAGCTCCCCTTATTGTGCCTTTGAAATAAAAATGAAAGAAGCTAAATTAACTAAAGAAAATAGCTAACCAGAGTATTGATTACAGCTTCTTACAAGAAACAGTGACATATTAAATATTCTACACTTAATGCAGCACTAGACATGGTTATGGAAGTGTCGATCTAGGATAACCTATTAAATTTTCTACACTTAATACAGAACTACACTAAATTACGAAACAGTCAATCTTGTCATATGAAAGTTTACCATTCTGATAGGTGTGCAAAACACCTATTCAAGAGTACCTAATTGATACACTTTAGTCGACTTAAGCCTCATACATTGTTTATTTTAACCATTTTCTATTTTGCAGGTATTTTGAAGTTTAATAATAAAAATGAAGCAAATTACATCTCAATTCATCACTTGGCAACTCTCAAGACGATGGTTTCGAACACAAGAAAGAATGGTGCTAAAAATGTCGTGAAGAGTGGCAAAGAAGAAGAACTGAATCATAAAGAAATAAGAAGTAAGGACCTAAGAATAATTTGAGGAATAGTGCACATGTGCTTGTCGCACAGGAAGGGTTAACTGATTTAGGGCACACAGGAAGGAAAAGGGGCCGACTTTATTCCCAATCCAAGTGAAGCGTTAAGAGGCACCTTAAAAGTAGGCCCAAATTAAAAGAGGGCAATTTCCTAATAGTTTAAGTCAAAAACATCGTTGTTAATGGGCTGGTTTCGTTCACGCAAGACTAATGGGCTGGCGTGATGGGTTCGTGTTCAGAGGCCCAGTGGGTAATGTAATGAGTTCAGCTGGTTATTTTTGGAAGCCTAATAGGTTAAGATCGACGGAAATATGTATAAAAAGGACGGACGGAGATTTGAGGAAGAGGACTGTTCACGGCGGGGTTACTGTTCACGCTGAGTTTGGGAGAAAAACTCCTGCACGCTTCCCGAGGCAGGAGGAAAAGCTAGGGTTTAACACGGATTTCGAGGTGGAACTTTGGGAGAAAGATTGGAGCGTCGGGACAACCGGTTTTTATGCTTTTTCATATTTCTTTATTATTTTCTATGAATTTCAATAAAGTTATGTCTAGCTAAATACTTTTATATTGGTTAGGGATGTAGTCGGATATTACAAACATGCGTTTTGATTGATTTTGGAGTTATAAATATTCTTTTCATCATCGTTCTTATTTTACTGTGCGTATGAATGCATGATTGATGTATTGCATTAAGATTGAATATTAATTGATTTAAGTTGCAAATTAAATTAGTTTATGTTCATATCTATAACTAGAATTAGGTTTTGAGATACGGAATCGTCGATAAACCTTTTCACAAGTAGTACAATATAATTTCGATTGCGGTGATAGCTTTTAGGAATTGTATGTAGAATATGACCTTTGTTGAATGAACTGCTCCTGGTAGTTCATTGCATTGATTAGCCTATTTCACAGATATTAATGCTCTTAGAGAGTTGAACTCAATTACTTATGGTGTTGAGTTATTCTCTACGTAGTATTCACACATTCATCGTTATGGTGTGTGATGACATTAGGAAATTCCGGAATATTTTCGCGATGATGTATTCTAGGGCTTTTGATAATGATAGAACTAGTTGAAACTCCATATATTATTCATATGCATGTTAAGCAATTTAAGATGAACCCTTAACCAATATTCTCGTCTCCTGATTATTTTCTACATTTACTTGCTTTTATTTTATTTTGCTTTTTAGTTTAAAACAACAAACATCCCCCCCCCCCTTTGGTTACTTTTAAGTTTTCAAATACAACTGATAAACCATATCTCTCTCTGTGGAACGAATCTGTTCTTGCCACTATATTATTTTATTTATTGTGAAGGTTAAGAACTGAATTATATTTGTGCGAATTCGACACGCATCACATTCACTGGAGTATGAGAAGTCCTTGTTTCTCAGTTCTGTGAGTAGTCACTTCCACCATCACTGACGAAAGTCCAACCAGGAATGCATGTGTTCACAACTTGGAAGTAAAAGAGCAGTGTACTCATGGTTATGGAAGTGTCCATCTAGTATAGATCAATTATACAGTTTTGAGTTTATAGTATATCCTTTACTCACTTGAGCAGTGAGTTCATACTTACAGGAACGAGAGCAAGTTTCTTACCCAATTATTATGCTACCACTGTCATAATTTGCTGATAATTGACTTTGAAAAGCGCATACTCAGCGAGGTCAATGTATTCCCTATATCATGAGCTCAGGTCAAAACCAATATTTAAATCCAGTAATTAAGTTTACTATGTGAACAGAGCCATCCCTCTGCATACGTCTACATAAGTATTGAAAACAAAACAGGAAATAATTGAGAAGATAGTGAAAGAGATTAAGTAAGGCAGTGGTAAAGAAGGAAGCAGACCTTTCCAGTAAGACTTGGACCGAGACAATGTGAGGTTGCACCTTGGACTCCACGACCAGTACTTGGAACAAAAGCCTGAGAACAAAAAAGAATTATGTAATACAATGCTAGCTCTTACTGAATTGGTACTCAGCAACATTTCAGTGACAGGGGCACCGGAAATACATTGCTACTACATACAAGAAATCTTTGTACTTACATATAGTTCTACTGCATACAAGATTATCTGCATTTGAACAATACTGTTAAGCTTCAGTCTCACAAGTTAAGTCTCACAAGAAGTCCAATATGCATACTATCACTAGATAGAACAGATGAAGGCATCACTAAACACATTATTCACATATCTCAATACTAATGATATTTTCCCAACCCTACCTGGAAACATAAAATTAATAAAGCCCTAATTTAATGAACTCCCTAATAATCAAATTTAACAACTGAAATATTCTGAAATACATGAAATTATACAAAACCCAGAATTCAAAATTGAAAATTTAAACGATTAATTACCATCGCCAAGAAGAACGAGTTTGAATGAGAGGTTTCCAGAAGGCTTAGGATTCATCTTTGAATTTGAAGCCCTAACAATACTAAATTTACAATATAAATTCCAAACCAACCATTAAATCAAACTGAACTCAAACCCAATCAAACTGAATTTGAAGCCCTAATTAATTGACTCAAACCCGGTCATTAAATCAACAAAAAAAACTCAAAATCAAACTAGCTAGGGTTAAGTTTTTTTTAGAGAAACTTACCCACGAATAGCTCTGAAGTAATAAGACCGCGAGAAGCCTTGGTGTTCATCCTCTTCCTGAAGAAACGAAACAAAAAAAAAAAATCTGAATCTAGGGTACTTCATAGACCTAAAATCTTGAACTAGGGTTAATCTTCTTCTTCTCTCGGTGTTTAGATCTTGGAGGGTTTGGTATTGATGGTGGTGCTATTAGAGAAGGGGAAGATGAATCTCTCTGAAAAGAGAAGAAGAAGAAGAAGAAAGAAACCATTCCGCTCGATGTTGAAGAAGAAAGAAGCCCGAAAATGAGAAAGAAAAAAAATAAGAAAATGAATAAAAGGAAAAATAACATTTTTTATAGACATTTATACCCCCACTCTATTAATTTAAATACCCGCGTTTGTCCTCATTTTATTATTTCGGTCGTTACACTTACATGTGCAACGGATATACCATTTTGTGCCACGGATTTTGTTGTGCAACGGCTATATCCGTTGCACATGAAAAAATCGAAGTGTTGCACATGGCAGGATCTGGCGTAGTGCCACTAGATGAACTTGGTAACATCCATAGGCCTTATCACATGATTTATGATGAGTGGATGGAGCAACTCCCCTCTATAATTCATGACTACATAATCTCCATGGAAGATGTAGAGGGCGATGAAAATTGTGGTTACCATGTTACATCGGAACAACTAGGACCCTTTCCCGGGGTGAACCAACCCACCTATGTTAGGATGTTGTGCAAGATTAAATAGAGAGCCGGATGTTTACTACTATTTGTTGTGGGGTGATGGTGAAGACAATGATAGGCTAGAGGCAATGAATAGGAGACTCATCGGGAGAGGTGATCTTATGTCAAGTGGAAATTGGATGGCATTTCCGGAATGCGGGCACTTAATTGCCGATGAATTCAAATGCGTTTTTCACTATTTCTCCCGTGGTGGTAATAACACGTACACTCCCCACTATCCAAGGTATAGTCAACAACATGGAGATCTTGGCAAGCCTAGACGTCTTGTGATTGCACAAATTGGAGGCAATCATTTCATAAGGCTTAAGTTAGAAGTTGGTTGTCCATTACCACCGTTGTCCCCTACAACTTTGCACAAAGAGATAGCTAAGGAATGGTGTGGACAATACGAGACGGAAATGAACACTTGGGATGCTTTGTTATCGTCGCAAAGAGCCCAACAACCCCAACAACCGTGTAGAGATTTGACCGCTGAAGAAGATGAAGAGTGAATATGTCAATATTCTAAGGAATGTCAATCTTTTTGTTGGTGATAGATGTTTTGTGTTGTTCCTTTTGTTGAATCATGATGAATGTATTTTGGATTATGGAAATATTTTGGCAAAAACTTGATGTTTTCAAGTTTTGTTTCATGAAATTCAATACTTACGGCTGTAGTTTTCTAGACGTATGTTCTTTTACGGCTTCTTCCTTGTGCTCCATTTTCAGATGTAACTTAACTTACGGCTTCTTATTAGTGCTCCACTGAAGATGTAACTTAACTTACGGCTGCTACAAGAGTAACTGCAGTAGCCGTAACTACTCCTGTCCGACCAAAAAAAAAAATTTATGCAACATACATTTTCCATCAAATAAATGCTTTTTTAACTCTTACATAGATGCCTTACATATTATTTGTTACCACATCATCACGACTTACTTATATCAAGTCACCATTGCTACCGTGAAGATTCACAAAAAACTTCCTACATTGCCTATAACGAGCTTCATATTTGAACTCCTTTTTGTGCAATCGACGCCATTCCGTTAGAGCCCTCTTGACAATGTCTTCATCGGTTTCACCCTCAAAACGACAACATTGGTTGATAAATGCCGCTAGTTTCATGAATTCACGAACCCGTCTTTGAATTTTAAACCATCGACACATAAGCGCATATTTTGTCCGTGTCATGGGTTTTTGGTTTCTGTCCAAAAATCAGCAGTAATGTCCCACCAGGTATCCGGAGGTAAGCCGCACTCCAAGTTTCCTTTGAAAGCCCGAAATTGCTCCTTCGACGGATAGTAAATGATGTAGTTTACGCAAAGAAAAAAATCTTCCTTCTCTGTAAACTTTGAACCAGCAACAGGTCGGTGAGCCATTTTCTGATTACTAAATTAGAGTAAAGAGATAAAGATTAGTATGAACAAAAGAAAAGAGACTTTGGAAGAGTTTGGTTTTGGAATGTGACAATTTTCTGAATAAATGGTTAGGTTTTATAGGAAAACAATGTCCAACGGCGATAAGCTTTTCAAAAAAGAGTCGTTGAGCCTCTCAACCACTTGGTACAATTAGTTTAACACATTACTATTCAAAAATTCAAAATTTGAATTTTCACTTACGGCTGCAAACGATACAGTATTACCAGACGTAGAAAACTTACGGGTACCACTAACCTATCTACGACTACTAACTTTGCGACACCAGGTTCACTGAACTTTACCAGACTTACGGCCACTAACTGGCATCCACATCATGACGTAAGTATTTTACGGCTACTTACAGGCATTATGACATTGCTGTAACTTACCTACGACCTGGAACCTAAAATCGTTTGCAGACGTAAGTCTGCCTGAAAACACAAATACCTTTTCCTGTCACCTATCAAACATGAATAATCAAACAAACACCAAATAATCCATTAATAAATAAAAACATCCATCCATAAACTAAAGATAAAATATCCATAAACTAAAGATCAAACATCCATAAACTAAAGTTTCCATAATATCCAAACAAGCTAAATAACATCCAAATTCATAACACAAGTTTGTTTTCCACTCATGAGCCTTTTGTTTGTTTTTTGCAGCACGGCCTTTTGCTCCAGCTCGACCCCCACGAGTGCGAGGACCATCACCGGGAGCACGACTACCACTTGGTTCACCGAGTACGACGTACTTGAATAGCCTCTTCCACAATATCTTCTTCTTC
>JAJJMA010007126.1:4942-15340 GCA_023529015.1 Papaver nudicaule
TTTTTTTTTTTTTTTTTTTTAGTCGAATGTCGTTCCTCTCTCTCAGGGGAGGCAGCCTCGCAAGAAAAAACGTGTGAGTGTCTCTAAGAGGGAGCAATCTGTCCAGAGAGGCTCTCCAACCTATTCCCAGATTTCGGTCGTTGCTGTGGACGAAGACGACGAGGACGGTGGCGCTGATGATACTGGTCCTTCATCTAATGGTGGTTCAGTTCTTGATGACGTTGGCTTAGGAATAGATGAGGTCGACCATTCGAGGGCCGGTATTCCTTTCGAGCCAGAGATGGTCTCCATTTCTGAGGAACATAGGTCTGTTGGTGGTTTCCTTGTCCCGACTCTTTATGCAGACCTTTATGAGAAGATTTGGAAAAAGTACGGTCATGTCGCTACCAACCAGTTGATGAAGGATACTCTTGTCATGGTGACCATGGTATCCTTGCTTCTCCCTGTGATAGAGGAGATGGGAGAGGAAAAGTTGTATGAGGTGACCTCCGAGATAATCCAGAGGTGAGAGAGTCGTGTTGCCGTTCTGGAGGCGTTGATGTGCAACGTGGGCTGGCTTCGTCAGCATCTTGAGATCGTGAAGGTGGATCATGCTGGGATGGTTTCTAACGTCTTCCCCTGTTCGAGGGCTCTCCTCCGCACCGAACGGGACTTGGAAGGATTATCTGACAAGGGTGGTCGTATGTTAAAAGTCATTCGGGCCAAGGAACAAGTTTTGGTTGAAGAGTCTAATAAGGCTAATTAGGTTATTGAGAGTCTGAAGAAAATGAATGATATTTTTCGCCAGAGGGTGGAGATGCTTTATAAGCGAGACTATTCCTTGTTGGATGGGTTGTTTTGATAGTCTGGTTTTTAATATTTTAACAAGGGAAAGGCTTTAGGTTTGAAATGGTGTTATTATTCAGAGTTCCGATGTTCATGGACAAAATGTACTGAGATTTTTTTTTGTTTCAAATAAATCAGTTGAGCATTTTATCTGAAAAAATGAAGTTTCTCTTTCCTGACCTAAGTCCCCACGTGTGTTCCCGTGTCTCTGAGCTTTCTCTGATGATCCTCCTCCGAGTGCGATCTCGATTTCTTTCATGGTGAGGCTGTGATCTCGTCTGAGTGGCTCCATTTCCTTCATGGTGAGGTCGTGATCTCGTCTGAGTGGCCCTCTGGTTAAGATGGGTTATACTTCGTCTCCCTTCGTTGCCGCCATGATGGAGGGGTTTGTTAAGTCTTGGCGGGGTGCGATGTTGATCCAGTACCCGTCTGCGTGACCTTATAGGGCTTTCCCTTTCTCCATGTACGGGGAGGCTCGGGGTTGCAGCTTCATCCCTTTCCTCCTCTTGTCGTGGCGCCATGGGTCGGGGCGTCATGCCCATGGCGCGTATTTTTTTTTTTTTTTTTTATTATTATTTTTTTTTTTTCGCGGGACGCCGTGGCTCCCTAGCTTTTTGTTGGCCCTCTTGTTGCGATTCTCATCTTTCAGTGACCTCTCTTTCAAGCATAATATGCCTTCAGCCACTTGCCATTGATGACAGTCCCCTCCGCCTTTCCGTCCATGGTGACTATCTTATAGTACCCATTCGCGGATGCCTTTGAGATAACATATGGACGTTCCCAATTCAGAGCGAATTTTGGTGCCGTGGCGTCTTGATGGATGCATTTTGCCGTCTTCAGCACCAGGTCCCCCACTTGAAAAGTTCTTGGTTTTACGTCTTTGTTGTATGCTCGAGAAAGCCTTTTTCGGTACATTTCTATGTGTTTTTCTGCTTTGGTCCGCCTTGAGTCCAGGGAGTCTAGCTCTGCTATCCTTGAATCATCTACCTCGGCTTCGTTCCAATGGACGCCACTTGTTGCTACGATACGAGCGGATGGTACCTTGATCTCTGTTGGCAGTATGGCATCGGCGCCATAGACTAGCGAGTAGGGTGATGTCCCGGTAGAGCTTCACGGAGAGATCCTGTAGGCCCATAGTGCCATGGGTAACTGTTCGTGCCACGACCTCGGGTTGTCGTGTACAGTTCTGCTAATGATTCAAATCAACGTCTTATTGGTACTCTCCGCCTGCCCGTTCCCTTGAGGGTAGTTTGGGGTGGAGCAAATGTGTTGGATCTCGTATCTTTGGAGTAACCTTGCCACGTCCTTGTTAACAAACGGTGTCCCATTGTCTGTGATAATATGTTTAGGGATCCCGAACCTGCAGATGATGTGGTCCTTGATGAATGCCGCGATCGTGACACCGGTTGTGCTCTTCAAGGGTATTGCTTCCACCCATTTGCTGAAATACTCTGTTGCAGTGATGATATATTCTTGGTTCTTCGAGGAAGGCGGGTTGATCTTCCCGAGGTCGAGTCCCCAACTGTAAAACGTCCAGGGGCTACTGATTGATCGCAGTGGCAGGCATGGGGTATGGATGAGGTTCCCGTGAGTTTGGCACTTGTGGCACTTCTGTATGAATGCCGCTGCATCATCTTCCATGGTCGGCCAGTAATACCTCTCATGGATTTGTAGGAATACCTTCCTCTTCCCTTGGTGTTCGGCTTCATGTGTCTCTTTCAAAACTGTGGGGATCTCCGCGTCCGACAAGCAGCGGAGTAGACTTCCTCCGTAGCTTTTACGATACAATACTCCTTCGTGGTAGAGGAACCTTCTGGATCTTTTAATCAGACGGCTGGCTACGTGTTGGTCCTCCGGCAAGATCTTTTTGTTGAGGTATTTGATGAAAGGTTCTCTCGAATCCTCGGAAGGCTGACATACTAAGGCTTCGGGTTGATGAGGGGGAGTCTGGCAGTTGGAACACGTCTTTTGTAGATCCCGGGATTGTGCCTCCATTGTCGGCCAATAGTAGCCCAGTCTCTGGAGTCGTCGATATAGGGTCACGACGAGAGTTTGCCCGCAGACCTCGTTATGAACACGTTCGAGTTGTTGTTGTGCTTCGAGTCCTCCTAAGCATCGTGATAGTTACCCATCTGGGTTTCTATAATACAACACTCCATGGAAAAGAAAGAAGTGTTTTAACTCTTTAATCCCAAGTTTTCGTTCGGTAGTGTAGTTACCTAAGTCTTCGATAATGGGTGTTCGCCAGTCGTTGTCTGGTATGAGTTCGCCTTCCGTCAGCCAAGTTGAGGGGGCGGTCCGTCTCTGTACACCGTCACAGTCTCTTCTTCCCCCTTGAACTGGAGTTTAGATGCCAGGGTCGCCAAGAAGTCGGCGTGTCTGTTGTTAGTGCGCCCATTATGTGTTATGGTGGCATCAGCGAAGTGAGGAGCGAGAGTGATTTCCTTGAGAGAGTATACTCCGTTCATCTAGTTCACTAGCAGCTTGGAGTCGCCCCTAATTTCGAGGTGTGTAGCGCCCGCTTGCTCGGCTAACGATAGTCCCAGGAGGAAAGCTTCGTATTTGGCCGAATTGTTGGTACACTTGAATCCAATTTGAACGAGTGGGAGAACACTTCGCCCGTTGGGGATACCAAGACGACACCAGCCCCTCCAATATTGTCGCTTGGGGTAGCGGATCCATCAAAGTATAAAAGCCATGTGTCCGTTTTTACCAATGCTGTCTCGGGGAATTCTCCGGTACCTCTTCGTGTAGAGTCGTCGAGTCTTCTCCCGGGAATGCAGCATGAAGGTCGGCTACTGCTTGCCCCTTGACAGCCTTCGGAGACACACAAGCTATGTCGAACTCGGACATCTTTAGTAACCACTTCGCTGGTCTCCCAATCAAGGCGGGTTTCGAGAGGAGATATTTGATAGGATTTTCCTTCACAATCAGGACCACTCGGTTGGAAAGGAGGTGGTGTCGAAGTTTTTGTACCGCGAAGACCAGAGACAGGCACGCTTTCTCAGCTTTGGGATACCGAAGCTCCGCGTCCTTTAGGGTACGGATGATGTAGTAGACCGGGCATTCCACTCCTCTTTCGTCCTCCTGTGCCAGCAGCGCCCTGATTGCGACGTCGCTCGAGGCGGTGTAGAGGAGTAGTGGTTTTTCTCGTGCGGGAGATTTCATGACCGCTGGTGATAAGAGTGATTTTTGTATCTTGCGGAACGCTTCTTGTTGAACGGATGTCCAGGCGAATATGGCATCCTTCTTTAACAAGGGGGTGAACGAGGCCACGAATTGAGCAAGTCCTGGGATGAAGCGTCGAATGTAGGAGACTTTACCCATGAAGCTCTTTAGCTCCCTAACCGTCCGGGGTGGTGGCATGGTGGTAATGTCTTGGGTCTTGGACGGGTCGACCTTGATTCCCTCTTCGGTTACTTGGAATCCAAGAAACTTCCCCGAAGAAACTCCAAAAGCGCACTTCAAAGGGTTCATCTTCAGTTTGTATTCCCGACATCTCTCGAATACGCGTCGTAAGACCTCGATGTGCGATGTTCTGGTCTTGGATTTCACGACCACATCGTCCACGTAATCCTCAACCTCCTTGTGCATCATATCGTGGAAGATGGCTGTCATCTCTCGTTGGTAAGTAGCTCCCGCGTTCTTCAGACCGAAAGGCATAACTGTGTAGTAGAAGTTCCCGAGGGGTGTTCGGAATGCTGTTCTCGGGGCATCATGCTCATACATCTTTATTTGATTATATCCACTATATCCGTCCATGAAGGAGAACATGGCGTGCCCACTGGTGGCATCTACAAGCATGTCGATATTCAGGAGCGGGAAGTCATCTTTCTGGCAGCACTTATTCAGGTCCCTGAAGTCGACGCAGTAACGTATCTGACCGTTCTTTTTCTTGACGGTACCACGTTTGCCTGCCAAGTGGTGTGTTGGATCGGTTTGATGAACCCTACTGCCAACAACTTATGTATTTCGGCTTTTATCTGTTCCTCTACATCGTGCCTGAAATTCCTTGGTTGTTGCTTGATTGGTCTAGAACCTTGATGCGTGTCGTTAGCCACAACAAATTATCGAGATATTTCCCACTAATTAACAAGTAATATAACGGTAGTAAGGATCGTTCCCACAGAGAGCGGTGCAATTGATATGTTATTTAAATCAGCAAAACAATAACAAAAGTAAAACGAAGGGGGGTTTGGTTTGAAATCACGTAAACAATATGAAAGTAAATAAAGAATAATGAGAACAAGATGATTAAGAATTCCTTCGCCGTTACCAAGCGTTAGACTCAATCAATATACCTGTTTACCTTTCGTTAGAAACATATGTCATCAACCGTAGAATAACAGCTAGCTCAGTGTTATCCCCAAAACTCCTTATATCACTGAATGCCGAAGCTCTCGCACACCAGATTCTATCCGTCTGAACCACCAAGTAGTAGCTCACTCAAGGTGTAACCCAATCGAACGCATTAAGGTTTGTGAATTTAGGTTGATCCCAGCAGTTAAACTCTTAGCTCAAGGTCCACTTACTGATGTCGTCTTCACACACAATTGCTCCACAGAATCCCTCTGCAAGGTCTCGTGTTCTCTACTTGTGCAAGAATCAAGATACAATTACTGATATCCTAATCCTTACTAGCAATAGAATGATCAATCGACTAATATGGTTGCGCACCCAAACCGCCTAGAGATCAATCATAAACCTTCTAACTAGTAAAAACAATCGACAATGATTCACAATTTAAAACTCAAAGAAACTTGTAATTAATCTTGCTTCACGCTTAGAACATTGAATTCATCCCTAATCTACAAAAGAATTATCCACTCATTGGAAATTTACAACGAGAAGAAAATAATAAAGTTCCTCCCAAGGGAGAGGAACCGGTGGTAAAAGATATCTAAGATGGTCTCTAGGCTCCTCTATATATAGGCTTCAATCACCTCCTCTTGATTTCCATAATACCCCAGCTTTCCTTTCTTAACTCAAACTCCAAAAACAACCATTAATCTCAGCCATTCGGTCATCACAATCCAACGGTGAAGAGGCCTTTCTATGGTGTTGTTTTCCACCGTTTGAAACTCTTTCCTAAACCTGTCCAAACTTCAGATTACTCCTGGTTCATAGCCAATCCAACCCGAATCCACCTCAACTTTGTTTTCCTTCTTAGCCGAGAACCCTAGCAAAGTAGCCAGTAACACGGCTAACCAACCTGCAGCAATCACTTCGGTCTCAGTTTCTGACTTGAACCCATCTTCTGATTCCCTGTTGCCTTGTGAATGCTCTCCAAAGCCCCTGCGAATAACCACCTGAACCCATGGCAGACGAACCACAGTAAACCATGGCTCACCAGCAACATGGTATTTCATCAAACAGCTGTTGTGCGTGTTTTCAGTTGCTTAGAACGAGTTCAATTTGATTTCTGATCTACCACAGCTCCTTCCCTGCAAAGAATTCATACATGACAACAACCCAATGATTCAAATCAACCCAGGTTTCAGAATCATCCAAGAATCTCCTCCCATTCATATGGCTTCTTCCTTGTATCTTGCCCAAACTGAATCCAACACCAATCCTCACTCGAGCTCCTTTCATGAAACTTTGGCAAACACCCCATTCGAACCTTAGCCAAGACTTGTGAACCGACCACTGACCCATGGCTAGTAGTTGCGCTTGTAATAAGTTCTCTATTCAGACACAGAGAAACAAGATTTGAGAAAATCTCTGAATCCTCACGATAGATTAATAAGAAAGAGGTGGTGCCCCTGATCCGGGTGTGTATGACTTCAGCACTGTACGAAAGGTGTAAATTAAGACGGGTACAGTCTATAACACAACATGAGCCGTGGTGCAGTGGTTCGAGGGTCAGTAAGGTAGCAGGAGGTTCAGGGTTCGAACCTCGCCACTGATTTCTATTTCGTTCTTTTTCTGAACTTCAGTCACTACTGAATATGTAACAGCTTCACCGTATATCACCACACAAGCTGTGGTTCAGTGGTCAGTAGCAGTCCAGAGAAACAGTTGGTGCAGGGTTCGATCCTTGCCACATTGCCTTTTTCTCTACCATTTTTCTTCTTTTCTGAACACTTAGCTGAAACAGAACTCCACATAGCATCGCCTTATTTATTTTCAAGTCCTTTGATAATTAATCTCAGATTCCTAAACTTCTTCATATTTATGATTTAACCCCTGTTTTTGAGAAGTTTCTACTGACGTCCTTGAATTCATGTCACTGCTTTTTGCTAACTTCTTCATACGAATTCGGAATGACTTGATTCTTTCGCCGTTGGCTTCGTAATTCAATTCTCTTCAAGACGGAACCAAGAAAATCCGCATTCGAATGAGTGGAACTTGGTCTTTGGCCTTTCTCCTCTTTTTGCTCTTTTGTTCCTTGCTCCTTTTGGCACTTTTAAGCTCTTTTTGGATGATTCAACCTAATAAACGCTACACAATAGAAAACAAGAATAATGCAAAGTATTTCACAAGAAAACTAACAAAGAAAGCATAATCAATCGATGATATTAAGGTGTTTTATGCACCTATCAAATTCCCCCACACTTAGACTTTGCTTGTCCTCAAGCAAACTACTTAAACAACAACTCCGTATCGAAGAGTCTACGCTTTTGAACCCCTAGGTGTCCCTAGTAGGACGAGTGAAGTCTCGTGAGGGCTTACAAGAGATATACCCCCAAAACCTTTCACTCCAAATTATTGCTACTTGTGAACGATTAAGGATAAACACCAAACAAGCTAGTTAGTTGTCATAAACTCTTCGGCTATAAAAATCCTTTAGCCTTCATATCCATGGTCATTCGTCTAGGTATGCAAAAACTCTATTAAGATAATTATCAAAACAACCGCTCGGAAATCTGTCAAGTTCAATCACTCAAGAAAATAGATAGAAAGTGTGCAAATGTTGGCTAAGTGAACGGTGTTTCCCGAAGTATAGTTATGAATCGCACCACTACTTTCTATATGGGAGATTTCACACTCAATTAATAAGTTTAATATTGATTTGCGACGTGTTTCACAATGTCATCCCTCAATACCCACATCGAGTCATTACATTTTGGACTCTAATTTTGCGATGTGGTCATCCCATTCTTCTATTAAGACGTTTCTGATGAACCCTGCATCCTAGTGGCAGGCAGAAATCTTTCTTTTTATCAAGCTTTTGGGGTACATAAGACAATTTCTACTCCGCATTGGAATGGTCACATTATAATATAATCAAACACAAAAAATTATTGTCTTTTCTTTCTCAATTTTGAGGCATATAGATTCTCAACCAATCCCTAAATCCTAGATACGATATCAAGGTCATATAAGGGCCCCACCAAATCACATAGGTAAACATTAAAAAATGCAAAAAGAAAAAAAAGAAAGTGATATGGTTATGACGATCCCGAGATATGTTTGCACATCAAATTGTTCAATTGGTTACCATGTTATGTCTAACAACTGAGTTTATGCATTCAAATACGAACAAACCATTCGTGGGCTCTCTAATTCCTATAGACAAGAGTTTTTGTTTTCCATCTACCTAGAGTGTTGAGTGTTTGTCCCTAATTGTTCACAAGTTTCAAAATTTTTGGAGGATATTATTCATGCTTTAACCACTCCCCCACACTTAAACTTTACATTGTCCTCAATGTAAAATTGAATCATCCAATGTAGTCAAGATGGGAAATCCTAATATGATATGCAAAAAATAAAAAGCAAAGGGATAGAAATACGTTACAAACTAATGGGTTGCCTCCCATGCAGCGCTTAGTTTATAGTCTATAGCCCGACTTGGCAAGATTGATTTACCGTACACCAACAATCTGAAAATTTGGGGGTTCTTCCAAACAACTATCTGCAATTCTAGCAACAACTTCACACAAATATTAGCGTACGTTAGCACAAGTGAAATCGTTATTTGATGGAAGTTTCCCCCACACTTAGTCTTTTCTCCACTTGGAAGTGGATAGAGAACATAAAACAAGGGAACTTCTTCGGGTTCCTCCCGGTGAACCTGCACAGTGTTAGAATCAAACACATCCAATGGTGGATACTTAGCAGCAAAGTAATCCGACAAGACTTTAGAAGCGCAACCATCCAACCCTAAGTGCGGTTGTTTCTTAAGATTTGAGCTAACAATTCTTTGAGAAACTATTTCGATTAGGTAGGAGTCATTATCACACGAAGGTTTAGATATAGAATTAGATTCAAATTGCAAACCTGGTGATTGAGTAATCACATCCTTTGGAGCTTCTATGTCGTCAATAATTTTGGTTTCATTTTCTTCATCATCAGAATCAGGCCACTCGTCAAGAAAAAGTTCGTCGAAGTCAATCCTAAGATCTTCTCTTGAGTATGTGGAACCATTTATAACAATGTTTTCACTATTCCAAGTCTCCACCTTTTGAATAGGCGAATGATCGTTATTATGATCCGGAGTTGGAATTACTTCAACATTGTCACAAGAACTTTCTAAAGGTTGATCATCTTCAGAATTGTCATCAATCAAACATTCATTATTAGGTATAGGATTTGTTTCCATTATATCCTTAAGTTGACCAACGCGATTCTGTAGGTTATCAATGCATCCTTGAAGTTCTTGAATTGCATTCTCCGTTTTCTGATTGTGCTCTTCCATCTTTTCCATCATTTGTTGCATTAAACCTGCCAATCTAGAAGAGTCACTATTAGAAGCACAACTATCCTCCCATCCTTGTGATTGCTCACTTACATGCCCACCCGGAGGTTGATATGTATGAGAATAATCAATTGGGGCCATGGAATATTGATCATCACCAAAGGGTTGGTCATGATTGTATTCCCCGTATGGTTGGTAGTTTTCATAAAATTGAGATTGAAAACCATATTGATTACCATATTTGTATGTTTGATCTCGTGCACCGTACATGTTATGTCCGAAAGGAAACATGACGTTTCACAAGGAAAAAAAACGAAAACACAAAATAAAAGCTAAAACAAATAACAAATCAATTGATGACCGCTCCCCGGCAGCGGCGCCAAAATTTGATGGGTGTCGTTTGCCACAACAAATTATCGAGATATTTCCCACTAATTAACAAGTAATATAGCGGTAGTAAGGATCGTTCCCACAGAGAGCGGTGCAATTGATATGTTATTTAAATCAGCAAAACAATAACAAAAGTAAAACGAAGGGGGGTTTGGTTTGAAATCACGTAAACAATATGAAAGTAAATAAACAATAATGAGAAAAAGATGATTAAGAATTCCTTCGCCGTTACCAAGCGTTAGACTCAATCAATATACCTGTTTACCTTTCGTTAGAAACATATGTCATCAACCGTAGAATAACAGCTAGCTCAGTGTTATCCCCAAAACTCCTTATATCACTGAATGCCGAAGCTCTCGCACACCAGATTCTATCCGTCTGAACCACCAAGTAGTAGCTCACTCAAGGTGTAACCCAATCGAACGCATTAAGGTTTGTGAATTTAGGTTGATCCCAGCAGTTAAACTCTTAGCTCAAGGTCCACTTACTGATGTCGTCTTCACACACAATTGCTCCACAGAATCCCTCTGCAAGGTCTCGTG
>JAJJMA010007133.1:0-13666 GCA_023529015.1 Papaver nudicaule
ATCTCTACTGATTGTTGAGTGTACGATAGAAAAACAATTCAACTCTTTCAGATCACGCTGAACTTCAACTTCAAAAACTTCAGGCTTTGGTTGTACAACCTGGATTGGCTGAACCTCCAATGGTGGCGCTGGAGGTAACTCTAAGAAATCTTGAAATCTTCCCATACGGATGAATCTATGCACTTCTCTCTGAACTCCTGTGCAGTTTTCAGTTGTGTGGCCATGGAATTGATGGTATTGGCAATATTGGCTGGTGTTGGAAATAGGGTTCATGGGATTTCCTCTATTAAAAGGATAGCGGATTTCATTCCTTGATGCTGAACTCTCTATCTGTCCCCCATGCATCAGTATATGTGACACGTAGTTTTGGTAGTGTGGCGTCTTGGAAATCTGGGTACCCTGGCTTTCTGTCGCCGAATCTTCGATTGTCATTGTTGAATCTTCTATCGCCATTACCTTGTCGCCGATTGTCATATCCTCCTCTATTATCGCCATAACCCCTTCTATCATTGTTGGAGTATCTGCCTCTATTGTCGTATCCTCCTCTGTTATCTTGATCATCTCTTCCTGCATAAGTATCTCTTTTTCCTTGATTCCACTGCTGAGTGCTGTTCTGCTGAAACTGCTGTCGCTCCTGTGGCTGCTGATGTGGGACGACTGCCGCTGAGGGTGTTGCTGCTGTTGCTTCTAATTTTTTGTGCTCCTTTATAATCCATTCTTTTCTTGCTTCTTCTTGTTCTTCTGGCGACAAATTGTTTATAGAATGAACGTGCTTTGCCCTTTCTTTCTTCTGACGCTCTTCTTCCTCTTGCATTTCTTCATAAATCAACCATTCGTTTTGTCTAGCTCTCAATTCTCCTATATCTGCCACTGGAGTCCAATACAAAGATTGGAACATCTTATCCGTTGTTTCCATTGAGCTAATAAATGCCCGCATCTTTTCTCTGTCAGAGACTGCCAATCCCACTTCACTACAAAGTTTTCTCCACCTCATAATATAACTTCTACACGATTCCATGGGTCTTTTCTTATTGTTAAACAACTTTTCGGCCCCAGGGCGCACTCTCTTGTTTTGTATATAATTTGCTATGAACTTCTCTTCCAATTGTGTGTATTTCGCAATTGACTTCTCTCTCAAACCGCCAAACCAAGCCAAGGCTTCATCCTTGAGAGCAGCGGCAAACGACATGCACATTATTGGATCTGAGCCGGTCCATGCCGTTAAATCTCTTCTGTAGCTTTGTAAGTGTAAGGTTGGATCTCCTGTGCCATCGAAGATTGACGTGAAAGTTGGCATACTAAATTTCCTGGATACATGCCCATACGTAATTTCATCTACAAATGGTGTCTTTTTAGCCTCTAAAATTGCCTTCTGTAACTTATCATCTTTTGGCTGACCTGCAGCTTCTGTTATCTTCTTTTCCATACGGCGTAACTTCTTTGTAACATATTCTTGTATATCATCCAATTTGTCTGAGTCGGCGTAACTTTCTTCACCATGAGTAGATTTTCCAGTCTTCTTACTTCCTTCTTCCTTCTTCACTGTGGATGTCGCCACTTCTGGTCTTGTGGACCTGCTCTTTTGAGCCTTGTGCACTGTATGAGTTGAGCGACTTCTGCTACGACTTTCCATTAATTGCCTATGTTGCTCTGCCAATTGTAGATTACTCTGGAGGATGATGTCCATTTGT
Source organism: Papaver nudicaule (assembly GCA_023529015.1). Taxonomy (NCBI): domain Eukaryota; kingdom Viridiplantae; phylum Streptophyta; class Magnoliopsida; order Ranunculales; family Papaveraceae; genus Papaver; species Papaver nudicaule. The sequence continues at coordinate 1,692 of JAJJMA010007133.1, forward strand.
CTTTGCATCTGCAACTGCATCTGAGCTTGATTTATGGTGCTTTGTTCGAAAAATTTCTTCAGCATTTCTTCAGTAGCGCTAGTGGATCCTGCTTTTCCTTCAGACACTGTTATTGGCGCTGTTCTTGATGTTCCAACAGCTGCCACCATTCTACTGCTGCTTGCTACCTCCTTTGAAGTGTTTCCATTTGTTGTATGATCCATACCGTTTGCCCTTGGAAGTAGACCATTGGTGTTGAGATTGCCCCCTACTGTCCTTGATAATCCTTCAACTGCATGAAACGTGTCGCCGGGAATCGCTGTTTCTTTGATGGTGTTGTCGTCTACTGCTTTTCCTTTGCTTTGCGCTGGAACTTCTTCTTCTTCATATTCTTCTGGTATCCCATCCAAGTGTGTTATATCTTGTATCAGAACAGTATCCCTTCCCGCTGTCTGTTGTTGAGGTACTGTTGCTTGCACTGCTGCTGTCTGCTGTTGTTCTGGTGTTTGCGTTATTGGCTGTTGCTGTTGAATCACCGGCTGTGGCGCTGTTGACTGCTGACTTGCATTGCCGCTCAAGAAAAAATCATGTGCAAAACCTAACGGTGGTACTGCTGAACTCCTCAAGTTGTGTCGATTAGGAAGTGGTACAGACTGAGCGGGTATGGGGAACTTTGGAGATTTGCTTGTTGACGCCGTACTTCCTTTCCGCTTAGTCGCCATTTGGTATCCTGTGTAAAAAACAACAAAAGCACTTCCTGACAGTATTAAGCTAGCTTGACTGTTAGCAAATGCCAAATTCGTTAGTGGAGGTGGTTGAGCAGTTTCTGATAAAGTATGAAACAAACAAAATAGCTCAGAACAACAGCAGCAATGTTTGCAGAGTATGACCTAATCTTGTCGGCAGTTGAAAGAAAAACCCTAAATTTTGAAAACTCATGGGGACCCTAAAAACACCAAAGTTTGATAACCATATGCATATCATAGATCAAAATCTGTACGGCACCGAGATTTTGCTAATAACTTTTCACAAAACTTTAACCCAAAAATCACACCAGGACATGTAAAACAATCATTAAGCCTAACTACCAAAATGCTTTCTGCCGAGAATCATATTCAACATGAAAATCTGTCATCATCCTAGACTCATAATGACATATCTGGACTTATCAAAGAAAAAGAATTTCATCACCACTAAACATGAAACCCTTATTGCATATTCAAGCATAACAGAGAAAGAAAAAGTTGAAATTCTAGTTTTTGAACCAACGTCTTTATGGGTGAAAAACAACAATCTCTCTAAATCATGCTATGTTCCCATGAATGAGAAGAATCACGTCTAAACACAACTATTAACACACTAATGACGCCCAACACATCTTAACAGAAAGGTTTTTCAATGGTTTTATAAAGGCTAACAACAGCAACACATCTTAAAGATTTCTATAAAATGAAATTTTTAGCAAGTTTAACAGCATATTTATGGTTAATAACCACCAGCAACATATGTGTTGTTAAAACACCCTTAATTATGTTAAAGACATTCAATATTTCCTAATACAGGAGCCTTTTAAGGTTCAGCCTCCTCAACAACAGCAAACATAATCATAACTCCTATAAATGGAAAGTTTGAGCCGCCATCAAACACAGCAGCATAACCACTACTTAAAACCTCATTACCATACAGAATAGCTTAAGTTTCGTTAAAACAAGAAGAAAAAATTAGAAAAACACAGGTTCAGACCTCTTCTAGCGCCAAAATGTAGTTGGTAAAATCCCATAACAGAGATTTTACCAATACACCCCTATTTAATGACCATAAACACAGCATAATAGACATTTAGAGTATAAACATCATAAGCATATAAGTAAACATATGAGCATAAATAAGAGATACAAATACCAATAGAACCATAAGAACAGCATGTAGAAAGGTAAACCAACACTCTAAGTACAGATTATCATTAACAAATTCCTTGCATCTCACCTTGCAAAGGATTATCACTCTACAGCTAACTCAAGATCTTACCACCAGTTTGGGCTAAGGAGAGTAAGGAATATCTCTTCCTCTCAGTAAACCAAACCCAAGCAATCACTTTTTCCAACCCCTCTCACTGTGGGCATACATGGCCTTTTATAGGCGCTAAACAAGTAGTGGAATACAGCTAATAGATACAAATTCTTCTGACATTACTTGTCTTTTTCTTAGCTTCTTCAATACCGCCGTCCTTCTTCCATATCTCAGCGCCTCTCCCTTACATCTTCAGCGTCCTTCCTCTATATTGGATAAGATCGATGACTCGAACTCCACTGAGTCAACCAGTCAACTCTGACAATCCGACCGTTCTGCTTAGCATTAAATGCTCAACCAACTTAATCAGCTTTTGTCGAGGTCATGCCGCTGTTATTCCGTTGAAGCATACCGCTATACCCAAGTACTTCTCATCGTCCTTTCATTGTAGATGATTACCGCTGATGGATACCGCCGTCACTACTCTTCATTTCTTATGAATACCCTCCTTGATATAAATCTTCTTTTAAGTGTCTTTAATTGGCCTAAGGCATTGTCTACACCTACATTTTGCCTCTTTCATCTTTTGAGACTTTGGTCGCTGAAGATGAAATTCCCAAACCGCTGAAAATGCCAGCACGTCTATTCTGACAGTTATTCTCTTCCACATACAACGGCATGCCGTAAATGTCGGAGTTGCTTTATGACCTGCAACCTGTTCAGCCTGTTTAGATTCCTTTCCTATAAATACCCTGATTCTCATCTCTTAACCTATTCTTCTTTCAGTTTTTCTTCTCTTCTTCATTGCTCTTAAACCCTAACTGTTACTGCTCCGCCGCTGCTCCGCCTGAAACCACCATTTTCCGCTTCTTTTCAACTTCTTATTAGTGTAAAAACCCTTTAAAGCTACTGCTCTACAACTTCCGCCACCAAGATTCACTTTTTATCTATTTCTCCCTAACTCCGGTGACTTTTCATCTCTGCAACTTCCATTTTCCAATCAATCTTCATCTTCTCCGGCTGTCCAATGGCTTCTACTGATTCTTCTTTTGATCCTAACTCAGAATCCCAACAACAGGGGTCTAATCATGAAGACGCTGAATCCTCCTCCAGCTCTCAAAATCAAGAGTCTGATGACGACGAATCCTCAGGATTCGGCGGTAAGCCTTCTTGGGGTGATGACTGGGAAGGATATTGTACTCCATCTCATGTAATTACTCCAGCGCTGAAGATTTCACCTTTGGACGGCGTCACTATGTGCTCTGAAACACTCCTTCTGAAGCATATCCGCCAGGAAGGCCAAGATGAGAATTACTTAGTTATATCTATGGGCCAAATCAGAGCTGGGTACCAGTTTCCTCTTTATGATCCTGCCAATCCTCTTCTTCTTCAGCTGCTGATGCGTATAAACAAGCATCCCGCCCAACTTTCTGGTAATTCCATTCGTATCTTGTATGAATGGGTTGCTCGTAGTAATGGCTATACCCTTTATCCCAACATTACCAGAGATCCTTCCTTTACCGACAAAGAGCTATACACTGTTGAAAATTTCATAGATCAGTATCAAGTGAAACCTAGCCTTAGAGCCCGTGAGCCTTGGTTATACCGCCTTGAATCAAGAAGAGGTGTAAGCAGCAGCAAGAAATTCTTAAGAGATGTCGACAAAGAAACTTCTACCGCTGAGAGGCCCTCAATCCGCCATAAATCTGAAAATCATTGGGGTGATATTCCCTGTCAAATTGAAGGTCCATGGCTCAAAGGTTTTGAAGATGAGAATAAGACCGTTCCACACGAAACTTTTCTCTCTCAGCATTCTGCTTTATCCAAGCATGATTTTTGGTCTGTCCGCTGGGATGAAGAAAACCAGTATCTCAAGAAGGGTGGCGAGTTTGTTACTACCGGTAAAGGGCGCTGGGTTAAGAAGCCTGAATTTTGCAAACCGCCTTCCAAAAAGGGCAAAGGTACGAAGAGGAAAGGAAAAGATGGAGACGTTGTTCAGGTAACAAACATCCTACTACTGTCTTTAAAATATATGTATATATTTGCCTCTGTTTGTTAGCTTAACAGCTGGCGATGATTTTCCTTATCACAGCCACCTTCAAAGAAATCTAAACCAGAAAAACCGGTTAGTGCTATGGATATTGCAAGAGCCGCTCTCAGTGTTCTTCCCGGGATGTCTACTAAGAAGCCAAAGAAGAACGCCGTTCCCAAGTCTTCTTCTACTGGCAAGAAGGATGAAAGTTCTTCCAAGACTGAAGAGAAACTTTCCAAGCATAAAACCAAAACATTCGCTTCCAAAGGAGGGCGTCATACCAAAATTCCCAAAGCTGCTACTGATGCTGAAGTTAAGAATCAATCGGTGAAGTCTACTGAGCCCATTGTTCCCGCTGAAGTGACCAAGGAAGTTCTTGTTACTCCTAATAGCGCCATAGACGCTGAGAGAAGTACCGTTGAGACCACCATTGAAGTTACTGCTGGTACAACCAACCAAGCACACTCTCCTATCCATCCAAGTAATGAAGTTGTGTCGCCATCTGCCTCTGCCGCTATTGATGCGGCCAATCTTCTTGTTCAGTGTCTCTCTCTCAACAACCTGCCTCAAGAATTAACTAGTTCTGGCTCTTTGGAGAATCAAACTCCTCTCAACAAACTGGCGGGATTTTTTGCTGAACTACTTGCTCAGGATAACGGAGGACCTAATACTCTATATCTGGAATCTATGAGTAAGTTGAGTGAGCCTGGGTTAGCGCTAAAGCCATCTGAGTTGACTGCCGCTGTATCTCGTCTTTCTCCTTATGACCAGCTTTGTAGTGCTATCTTGGTAAGTTATTGCCTCAGCCCTTTCCCTGTGTTGTATGTTCTTACATTTTTTTCTTATTAATAGATTGATCTTTTAGGAATTTCAACGCAATCTCGGCGGTATTATGCTGAGTTCCCAGCTAAGACAAGAACTTGACAACCTTCGCCAAGCAAAGGCCACACTGGATTAGGCAAATGCTTCCTTGGAACATCGGTTAGAGTTAGAAAAGAAAGAATGCAATCGTATGCGTATTAACTACAACCTAGAAAAGAAGAATCACCAGGAACTCCAAGGTTAGTAATTTTCTCTAACTTTTCATACAATCGCCTTTCATTTTGCTGTCCTTTTTCCCGACGTCTAGTCCCTTTCCCTTATAAGGTCGCCGGCAACATCCTGATAGTCGACTAAAGCGAGCCGAAATTGAGATTGATAAGTTGACTAGTGCTAATACTAAGCAACGTACTATGTTACTCAATTTTGGCCAAGATGTTAAATGGTACCGCCAAGAATTGCGCAATGTCACTGACCTTAACGTAAATCTTAATCATCTGCTCAAAGTTTCTCAATCGGATGAAGCATGGCATAAGAGTGAACGTGAGAATGCTTCACGCTTAGCAGAATTAGAACGTAAAGCTAAAGAGAAGATTACTGTGGAGCATATGAAGTTGTCTTCCCAGCTGAAGAATGAAAAGGCCTATGTTGCTCGCTTGTCTTCTCAATTGGTTTGCAAGATTGCTGAACGGGATACCGCTTTCGACCAGATTCAGCGTCACAAAGATTTCGCTCAAATCCATGGAGATCGTGCTAGGCAACTAAGTGAAGAGAATGAAAATCTTAGACGTAGAATCAGAGAAGCTGTCGGTCCCTGCTCTGATGAAGAAGTTTTGGATAAACTGGGTGAAATTAATGTTGCTCAGGAGGGTATACGTATGTATGTTAATGAACTAGAAGGTAGTTGCTAGGATTTTGCTTTCTGTCCATGACTTCAACGGATTAGTTCTTGCCTCGGCGTCTAACTTATCTCCTATTTTGGTTTCAGAGAAAAACAAGCAGCTTGAATCTCAACTAGAAGAGCGGTCTATTGCTGTGAAAGAACATGAGAATTGTGTTCCTAGGATTGCACAATTAGAAGAACAAGTTAAGAAACATCAATCAAATGAGGCTGAACTGCATGAGATAAAATCGGAACATCTGCTGTGTACCGGCAAGATTTTCAACTTAGAAAATGAAATGAAAACTCTCCAGGAATACAAAGAGAAATTTGAAGTGGAATCCTCCAAGTCCGCCAAACTACAACAAATGAACGATGTTAAGCAAACTGAGTTGAGTCTTGCTAAGAGAACTGCAATAGAAAAGGACGATGAGTATGCTACTATCATAAGTGCGACTGGCTTTATTGCCATCCAAATGTTCTTAGCTAAGTTTTGTCCCAAACATGGGATAAAGATACCAAAAGCATATGGTCCTGACCGCCATCCCCCTGGTATGGACGATGTTCCATCTGCCGCTGAAAACAAAGGTTCTCCTTCTACTGCTGACGTAACTGTTCTAGTTAACAGCGAGACAGAATCAGAAGAAGAGGGTAAAGATGAAGAAAGTGAAAGAGATGAAGATGGCAATGAAGAAAGTGAGAAAGATGGGGATGAAGATGAAGACGCTAGGAACAATGCCGCTGGAGATGAAGAGCATCCAAATCCTAATGACGAAAGTTCACTTCATGACGCTGGCGAAAATGCTAATGCCGCTGATAACCTAACTGCTCCTGAGAATCAAAGTCAAAATGTCGATCAATCTATCAAAGGAAAGAGCGCAATTACCGCTGAGAGTGTAGAAGAAGAAGATGAAACTTTTGTTAAAGATCTGAACATGGATGTTGGCAATTCCTTGAAGCCTCCAGAACTACATGTACTAAAAGATGGTTCATCTTCTAGTCATCAAGTGTAATCTGAATAGCTATTTTATTTAGTTTTCGCTGCTTTGGCTTTATCATGAGATATGTTCATATCTCCCACTTTTTTGTTATGGAACTTTAATGAATGTAAGTTTTTCTATCTTGTGCTGTTGCTAAACTTTTAAGTCTTTTGTTTCCGCCGAATCCATTTTAGTTTCAATGGTTAGCTGACAGCATTCTTTCTTAGCCACATCGCACCCTTTCGCTATACATTGTTACTTGTGCCCGTCGGCGATCTATTATAAGTGGTAGGTTTGCCAAGAGGGTGGTTAGTGCCTCCGGGAGTCTTATATTTTTCTGCCAGCACTTACAGATCAACAAGTAACGCGTCAGGAGTTATAGCACCATTTAGCCAGATTTACTGTTAGTCAAAGCTATACATCGAAATCTAAAATGTTTTGTTATGACTCGGCGTATAATTTTCATGGCAATCTTGCCTCAGCGGGTGGCTATTGAGCCTTGTAAAATTTTTCTTTGGCAATTTTGCCTTGGCATATGGCTATTGAGCCTTGTAAATTTTTTCTGGCAATTTTGCCTCAGCGTATGGCTATTGAGCCTTGTAAAAAAAAAAATCTCTGGCAATTTTGCCTCAGCGTATGGCTATTGAGCCTTGTAATTTATGCTTGGCGATTTTGCCTCAGTGTATTTGTCGTCGTATGCAAATAATTTGAATGACACAGTAGTTTGTTAACGGAGTTCAGCGCATAAAGCAAACCTACGTCCCCGGATCTTATTTGCTGCAAATTACAAAAGCTAATATGACTTCTTGGGTATTATGCCTGCCCAAGACTTCGGATTTTTACATGCAAACTTATGGATAAAACCTCTTAATAAACTTGGCATTCCATGGATGCTCAAGTTCTTTTCCATGCTCATCAACTAACACATAAGCTCCACTACCCGCTACACGCTTAATGACATAAGGGCCTTCCCAAGTTGGTTCCAGCTTCATACACCCTTTCTTTTTCTGATACGGCGGTACCTCCCTTAGTACAAGGTTACCAGGCTAATAATCTCTTGGCACGACGCGTTTATTATACTCCCTGGCTAGACGGCGATGGTAATTTTCCATATGTGTCAAAGCAATGAGCCGGTGTTCTTCCAAGTCGTCAAGTTTCGCCAAGATTAAGTCTGTATTGAGATTCTTCTCCCAAGCTTCATGTTTTGTCGTTGGCAATATAACTTCTGATGGAAGTACCGCTTCTGCACCAAATGTGAGTAAAAAGGGAGATGCTCCAGTTGCCTCTCGGATTGTAGTTCTGTAAGACCATAGAACATTATGGTGATGCTCACACCATGCCTTCTTGCGTCCCTCGACTCTCTTTTTTAATCCCATTCCTATTGTTTTATTTGTGGCCTCCGCCTGCCCGTTGCTTTGAGGATAAATAGGAGTGGATTTTCCTAATTTAACGCCGTATGTAGCCAGCAGGTTTTCAATATTTTCGCCAACCAACTCCTTCCCATTGTCAGTGCAAATTTCCGCCGGAACACCAAAACGACAGAATATATTTTCCCATATGAATGTAAACACTTCATTTCCTGTTCTTTGTCTAATTGCCTTAGCTTCACACCATTTAGTAAAATAATCTGTTGCCACAATGATATACCTTCGCTGTCCCGACCCTGGTGTTAGCGGTCCGATTATGTCGATCCCCCATTTGGCAAAGGGCCAAGGGCTTAATACTGAATTTAGCGAGACTGCTGGCGCCTTTATTCTATTTGCATATAGCTGACAATTCCTACACCGCTTAGCGTATTCAGCAGAATCACCATTCATCCAAGGCCAGTAATAGCCTTGCATCTTCACCTTTAGAGCCAGCGCCCTCTGCCCGTTGTGATTTCCACAATCTCCTTCATGAATTTCCTTCAACAGCCTCTTTCCTTCCTCCCTTGATACACATCGCAATAATGGCCCAGCAAATGATCTTCTGTATAATACGCCGTCTCTTAACTCATAACTTCTTGACCTGCTTATGACTTTATGCACTAGCAATTTGTTTCCCGGAGTGGTGAAATGCTCTAAGTGATATCTAATGGGAACCCGCCAATCTGTTTCCGCTAATTCTTCAACGTCTACCGCCAAGACTTCCTGTTGCCTTCTTTCTTCTATTGATGACATCTTTAACCTTTCAATTGCAATTGACGACACCTCTGGATCCGCCATCATAGAAGAGATAAATGCCAGCGCATCAGCATGTCTGTTGTCATTTCTATATATATGTCTAAATTCGATGCCGGTAATCTTGTTAGTGTATTCCCTTGCCAACTGTAAGTATTTTTTGAGTGAACTGTCATGTGCTTCATATCTTCCCAAGATCTGTCTAATGACCAACTGAGAATCACTTTTTAAACGAATGTTGCTGATGCCCATCTCAATGATAAGCCTCATAGCATGTATTACCGCTTCGTATTCGGCTTCATTATTTGTAGCCGGAAACTCTAACCTGAAGGAATGGACTATTCTTGAACCTTTTGGAGAGATAAATACTATGCCAATTCCCTTGCCTTCTTTATTAGCTGAACCGTCAACATACACTTCCCATTGATTTGGATCTCTTTTCAATAAGTCTGGAACTCCTTCATCTGGATCTTCCTTTTCCATGAACGGGATGTCTTCAGTTTCTTCTTCTTCTTCCTCAATTGGAAAGTCCGCCAGGAAGTCAGCGATAACATGTGACCTTTGAGCCGTCCTAATTTCATACTTGACGCCGTACTGATCTATCTGAGCATTCCATTTTGCAATACGCCCTGCTCTTTGAGAACTATGAAGAATGGCTTCAATAGGAGTTTTAGTGAGTACCGTTATGGGATGAGCATGAAAATAAGGGCGAAGTCTGTTAGTGGCGAAAACCAGAGCCAATATTAATTGCTCTATTTTAGTATAATTTTTCTCAGCGGGTTGTAGAGTACGGCTGATGTAATAGATTGGTGTTTCTCCTCCTTTTGTCCGCACCAAGACTGCACTAACCGCTGAAGATGTGGCCGCCAAGTAAACTCTCAATTCTTCTCCATGTTCCGGCGGCTGAATAGCTGGTAGAGTGGCTAAGTACTTCTTTATTCCCTGAAAGGCAACTTCATGATCATTCATCCAATTGAACTTCTCCCCTTTCTTCAACATTTGAAAAAATAACTTGCACTTATCAGAAAACCGAGATATAAATCTGTTAAGAGACGCCAATATGCCGTTTAAGCGCATAACATCTTTCAGGGTTACCGGCGAGGGCATTTCCAAAATAGCTTTAACTTTGGCTTGATCTGCCTCTACTCCTTTTTTTGTGACGACATATCCCAAAAACTTTCCAGAGGTGACGCCGAATACGCACTTTGCTGGGTTGATCTTCAACTTGGTTACTCGCATGTGATCAAAAATTTCTTTCAAGTCTTGTACGTGATTCTTCTTTTTCTTGCTCTTGACCAACATATCATCAACGTACACCTCCATAGTTTTACCTATCCATTTCTCGAACATATCTTGGGCCATTTTTTGATATGTAGCGCCAGCATTCTTGAGACCAAACGGCATTCTTGTGTAGCAAAATAAACCTTTAGTAGAAAAGAAAGTTGTGTGCCGCTGATCTTCTTCTGCCAACGGTATCTGGTTATATCCAGAGTAACCGTCCATAAAAGATAATAATTCATGCCCAGAAGTGGCATCAACGGTCTGATCTATGCTTGGTAATGGAAAGCTATTCTTGGGACACGCCCTATTCAGGTCGCTGAAATCAATACAAATTCTTACTCCTTTATTCTTCTTAGGAACCACCACCATATTAGCTATCCACTCCGGATATTGAACTGGTCTAATGATTCCTGACGCTTTCATCTTGTCAATCTCTGCTTCCACCGCCTCCTTATACGCTGGTGCCAATTTCCTTGGACGCTGCTTGAATGGTCTGATCTTTGGATTTATATCCAACCTATGGCATGCAGTTTTTGGATCAATACCCGTCATCTCATTCATGCCCCAAGCAAAAACATCAACATATTCTTTTAACAAAGCTTCTAATTGCCTAGACTCTTCTTCATTCAATAAAGTGCCGATTTTTATTATCTTCGGAGCATCTTCCTCGCCTATGTTGATCTCCCTTGTAGGTTCTACCGCTGTGAAATGCAATTCTGGCTCTCCCATAGGCGAAGGTTCCTTTAGTTGCTATAAAGGTGCTGCTGAAGGACTTGCCGTGGAGTCACCCTCCTTTACGGAAAGAATATATTTGTTAGGGTCGGCGACCAATGAGTTTATTTCCTTAGTCTTGGTTGCTTCTTTGGTCTGCTTCTTTTTCTCATTCAGCCTGGCCTTCCGAGTTTCGCGCATCTTGACGTCTACCTCATTGCAAGCTTTTGCCGTAGAAGAATCACCAATATATTCTGCTACCCCTTCTGGAGTTGGAAATCGTAACCGCTGGTGATAGGTCGAAGGTACTCCTTTGATGCTGTGCAACCATGGTCTACCAAGAATTGCCGCATATGGCGAGTCTACATCTACAACACAGAAGGTAGTATCCATGACCAAAGTCTTGCATGTGACAACCTTCATCTTCACCTCTCCTTTTGGCTTGGACGCTATCCCATTAAATCCATAGATACTGTATGAGGAAGGAATTAATAACTCTACCGGTTCTTCTTTAGAATCCATGGCCTGGTACGCTGAATTGAAGAGAATATCAACGGAACTTCCTGGATCCACCAACACTCTTGGAACTTTGAATTTTCCTATTTGGATAGTTAGAACCAATGGATTCAAATGATTTCTTGCCTCAGGTGATAATTCTACCGCCGAAAAACTGACTGGCTTTTTCATCCATTCTAATAGTGGGCTGTTCTTGACGGCAACACTGAAAATCTCTTTACCATCTCTATCCCTCTTATGAATCCTTGACATTACATTATTATGGAATTCATCTCTACTGATTGTTGAGTGTACGATAGAAAAACAATTCAACTCTTTCAGATCACGCTGAACTTCAACTTCAAAAACTTCAGGCTTTGGTTGTACAACCTGGATTGGCTGAACCTCCAATGGTGGCGCTGGAGGTAACTCTAAGAAATCTTGAAATCTTCCCATACGGATGAATCTATGCACTTCTCTCTGAACTCCTGTGCAGTTTTCAGTTGTGTGGCCATGGAATTGATGGTATTGGCAATATTGGCTGGTGTTGGAAATAGGGTTCATGGGATTTCCTCTATTAAAAGGATAGCGGATTTCATTCCTTGATGCTGAACTCTCTATCTGTCCCC
>JAJJMA010007140.1:0-20480 GCA_023529015.1 Papaver nudicaule
TTAGGCCGAACAGACTCCATTGCGGCACATCTTAAGGGTATGGAATTCTCTTTCTTTTACCCTAAATCGCTTTTAAATTCGTTTGCTTGATGGTATGAAGTTTTCATTTGCCTTGTTCTTAAGATGCTCTGAAGGATTTTTAAGAACTTAACCTGTTTGTTGACGAATACAAAGACCAAGAGATGAGAGGAAAGAATAAGAAGAAAATAAAGAGTCCATGTGGATTTGGGGGTTTTGATGAGGGTGTAGTATCTGATATACTAAGCAGATTACCTGTGAAATCACTTTTACGTTTCAAGTGTGTATCTAAACGATGGTATTCTTTGATTCGAGAGACGTATTTTGTTGATTTGCACTTTCTCCGATCAAAAGCCCATCCACGTCTGTTTGTCGCAGAACCACGTAACGAGGAAAACTTGCCAGCAACCATCAATTTCAGAGGAGATCGAATGCGTTTCGTGACAACTGACATAATTTTCGAAGGAAGAGGCACATTAGATATTATTGATCCAACAACACACACCAACACGAACCCGTTTTCATACGGGGAATATATTGGAGCTGTAAACGGTTTGATTTGTTTCGCTAAACTTACCATGGATGGTGTTTGCATATACAATATTAGCACTAGGGAGTTAACACCATGGATCACATCAACATTACCGTCGGAAGTTGAAAAAAAGCATGGAGGTTCGATATATACTGATGGAGATCCTAGTTATGGGTTTGGTTTTGATCCTGTCACTAAGGATTACAAAGTGGTACGTCACTGGACAGCTTGGCAATTTGGCAAATCGAAAGCTCTCTCTTATGAGTTCTGGGAGGTCTTGACATTAGGCCACAATGAATGGAGAACGCTCGATGTCGTTCCCCATTCAACTCTTGGAGTGATTGCATTTTCTTCTCTATATGTGAACGGTTCTATTTACTTGTGTCCTCTTAAGTTAAGCGGCGATGTTGAATTCATATTGGCATTTGATGTTGGATGTGAGAAGTTCAGAACAATTCAAATCCCTATTTTCATTCTTCACCAGCCATTGGATCTCGGGGGATACAAACCTGCTTGTTTTCGTTTATTAGAAGTGAATGGGTGTATAGCCTTATTACACAAAATTAGTGGTTACACTGTCAAGGTATGGATCTATAAAGATGATGACAAGGAAAAGAATAAAGTTACAACTGTGGACACTAATGCGAGGTGGAATGAAAAATCTATCAACTTACCTGTTTGTTTGGAAAATCGATGTTTTTACTTCCACACTGCTAGTGGAACTGACCAAACCATCTTAGAAATAAATCGATGGGACAATAAGCATTCGGTAACTGAGTTTCTTTATTATTCTTATGATTGGAAAAACAACACTTTCAAAGAGATTGTAATCAGGGGAATTCGCAACTCTCTTCATAAATATTACCCTACTAACTTATTTACAGCTTTCAGCGAAAACCTGTTCTCCTTTTCACCGGTAGAAAAGAGGCGCTACATCTAAATTCAGCTGAAATTGATTAGTAAGAACTTCTTATAACTTTTGGTTCGTCCGGAAAGGAAAAAAGGCATCGGAAAAGCTATAAACAGTCAAGATATAAAAGGTACGAAACAACAATTACCTTAATGCAGAGTAGATTTATATGCTTTTGTGTAACATCAATGGCTCTATTGTTATCTGTTTATTTAGTCTTGTACTTGGCCGGGTTTTGTATAGCTTAGTTTTCTGACAGATTGTGGCCGTGGTCCTTTTGTTGCATGCGTTGGTATTTTGTCGGGTGCACTTTTCTTCCTCCTTATATTTTCTGTTCAGTGCAAAACATTTTAAGGATCTGGTGCTTTTGCCTTTTGTTCTTCATCCTGTCTACTGTATCTGTTACAAATTGATAGCATTTTCTAGTAATTCAGCCACCCTTTCTCTTTAGATCTGTCCCTGCACATGCTTTGTTAATTGTCAGATGAAAACGAAAGATGATTTCACTACATTTTATTGGCATATTTGCTTTTGAACCAATCATGTATGCTTGTGTTATTGTCACTAGCTTTTGGTAATACGGGAGATGTTCTAGGATACCACTACCAGTACTATCTTTGATACAGTTTTTAGCTTGGTGTTTGTCAGACGTGGAGTGTGGGCATATAGCCATCACTTTTAGGAGCTTTACTCAATTGTTAGTGTGTAACATCCTAAACCTGGTTTCTGGTATGCCACTAGATCGAGGAAGACATGCATGCATTGCATCTGCTGTCAGAAATCCAGCTACAACGAGTGCATGAGTTAACTCTGTTCAAGACAATCACTATCAGTATAGCATTGGTACAGCATTCACACCTTCTCCATACTATGTTATCATCGGTAAATACTTAAGTTTGTTGAAGAGAGATTTTGAAGATTATGTTTGTTATTTTTGGTTGTAGAACAAAACTTATCAACACAAGTTGTTTACAAGGTCAGGCGGTACTACTTTTTAGGTCTCTGATGATGATGACATTCAACCAGAGCTACTATTGTTTTCTCCACCACCACCATCTGATGATGACGACATTCCACCTGAGCCAGTTTCCCCAATCCTTACTACACCACCAACACCTGATTTTCCTTTCCCACAATCCCCTGATTTAGACCCACCTTCAGTTGATACTAATCCTGCACCATTAATACCAAATACTCCTATTGTTGATGATGATCAACCGCCATCTTTTCCTCTTCCACAACCTCCAAATCTTGACCCACCTTCAGTCTTTCCTGATGTTCCAGACACTAATCCAACACCAGTTGTACCAGAAAATCCTGTTATTGATGATCAAGCCACTCTACCACCGGCTTTTCCTCTTCCACAGCCACCAAACTTAGACCCACCTTCATCAGTGATTCCCAACATTCCTGATATTAATCCTGCACCTCTAGTACCGGATAACCCTGTTTTCGGTGATCAACCACAACCCATTACAGAGCCCAGTTCACCGTCGCTTCCGTTCTTACCTCCATCTGATAATAATCCACTTGATCCACCATCAACTGATTCTCCTCCTTTTAAGAACTGTAACATTCTTGCTCTTTAATACATCATATAGAGATAATAGTAGACTTGTACTGGTACTACTTGAATGTTGTTTAGTTCATTTCTAGATTTATCGGGCTGTCTTTGAACATCCTTTTATGTTTAGTAAATCGATCTTTTCATTAGGGAAGATGTATGGGAAGATGTAAGGGAAGATGTAATAAAGTAAATACACAAAGATTTATGTACTTGAACTGTTCTTCTTAACGGTTTATATTTCTTTTCGGCTTTCTAAAGATCATACTGAAAACCACTTTCCTGTAAAAGAAAGAACCATGATTACAGTACTTTAAAGCCTGAACAAGTCCTCTTGTCTTGCAGCATCTTTTTATATGCACCAGAAACTAAAACTGGTGGTACACATAAATATGTTTGTAAGTCTTATATGTTTAGTAGTTTTGAGGTGAATAATATGTCCAATTAAGAAGATGGAAACCACGCATAATAATCCAGTTAATGGTTTTATTCAATTTTCTAAAGCTTATAGCACAATGGTTTAGATGAAATGCAGAAAAAAAGAGGCACATTTAAACATTTTCATCTAAATATTTCAATCAATAATTTTAACATTTACTCACTTTTTTTTTCCACTAATTTCGAACTCAGGTCACTTTACCAGGATTAGAGTGATACTCCCTCCGTTTCTTTTATATAGGCGGAGGGACCAATTCTCTTAGATTAAGAAAACATTTTTGAAGTCATAATTTTTAATGTTTTTTCTTGTTTTACCCTTTGTCTTATTCCAAACACGATTACCTATGTGTTATTATTAAGGGTATAAGTTGTAAAAAGTAGTCTTGATAGTTGTACTCCGCCTATAATTTGAAACATAGAAAAGTCATAATTCCGCCTATATAAAAGAAACGGAGGGAGTATTAGCTTAAATTGTGTACATGGAGTGATTGTTCCACAATAGTGACACTTGGCACCACCCCCTCTGGGTGACCAAAAATAAAAAAGCTCCAGGACCAAAAATAAAAAAGCTCCCTGGATACAGACAGACCTAGGGGCACAAATTGGGCCTGGCCAGAACGCCCGGCCCAAAGTAAGCCTAACCGAGCAGGCTAGCTTAGTTATTTAAGTCCCCGATTTGTCTTTCTTTTACCCTAAATCGCTTTTAAGTTTGTTTAATTGCTTGATAGTATGAAGTTTTTATTTGCCTTGTTCTTAAAGATGCTCTGAAGGAATTTTAAGCACATAACTGTTTGTTGACAAACATGGGAACACAAAGCAAATCTAAGGACCAAGAGATGAGAGGAATGATGAATAAGAAGAAAATAAAGAGTGCATGGGGTTTTGATGAGGCTGTAGTATGTGATATACTAAGCAAACTACCTGTGAAATCCCTTCTGCGTTTCAAGTCTGTATCTAAACGATGGTATTCTTTGATCCAAGAACCATATTTTGTTAATTTGCACTTTCTCCGATCAAAAGCCCGTCAACGTCTTTTTAGCGCTGAATCACTTGATGGAGAAAGCATCAGCTTTAGAGGACAGTCAGTGTGTTTCGTTACAACTGACATAATTTTTGAAGGAAGAGGCACATTAGAAGAAGATATAGTTGATCCAACAACACACACCAAGATGAACCCGTTTTCATACAAGGAATATATTGGAGCCGTAAATGGGTTGATTTGTTTCACTGCACGTAAAGGTGTTTGCATATACAATATTAGCACTAGGGAATTAACACCATGGATCAAAGTAGCATTACCTTGGGAAGTTCTAAAAAAGCGTGGAGGTTCGACAAATATTTATGGATATGCTAGTTATGGATTTGGTTTTGATCCCGTCACCAAGGATTACAAAGTGGTACGTGGCTGGAGAGGCGGGGGATTTGAGTTCTGGGAGGTCTTGACATTAGGCCACAATGAATGGAGAATGCTCTATTTCGCCCAGAATTCAACGGGAGGTCATGATATTCATGGAGTGGCTGTATTTTCTTCTCTCTATGTGAACGGTTCTATTTACTTGTGTCCTGATAATTTTCATGCTTATGGTTATTTCATACTGTCATTTGATGTTGGATGTGAGAAGTTAAAAAAAATTCGAATCCCTAATTTCATCGTCCACCAGCCTTTGGATCCGGCTCTTGATTGGCGCAGCCAACCTAGTTTTCGTGTATTAGAAGTGAATTGGTGTGTAGCCTTATTACACAAGATTGATGGTTACACTGTCAAGGTATGGATCTATGAAGATGATTACAAGGAAAAGAATAAAGCTACAACTAAGAGGTGGAATGAAAAATCTATTACCTTACCAGTTTGTTGGGAGAATCAAGATTTTTTCTTTCATACTGCTAGTGGAACTGACCAAATGATCTTAGAAATCCAGAAAAGATATCATACTGAGTCTCTTTATTCTTATGATTGGAAGAACAACACTTTCAAAGAGATTGAAATCGGTTGGAGCCGCATCTCACCTCATATACACTTTCAATATAAGCCTAGCTTATTTACAGCTTTCAGTGAAAACCTGTTCTCATTTTCACCAGTGGATAAGAGGCGCTACATTTAACCTTCGGCTGAAATTGATTAGTACGTAGGTATGTCTAATAATGAACTCATTATCCCACCAGTTGAGGTGTGGAAAACATTCACCAAACAATTGTGTTCTGATTCCTACTACTCACAATCAGAGATGTCTTTCAGAATCAGCTGGTGTTGGATGTTGTAAAGTACATGGAAGCCCAGACTTGCTTAATCTTTAAAGGTAAAAGACCATTTGTTCTCAGTACCCTGATCATGATAAGCAAGACTGTTTCAAGGAGACTGCTTGTTATTTACACAGGTTCAGTTGGTGGTGCAGGTGAAGCAGTGCCGGTTATCAGTGAGACTGAAGAGAGGGAAAAACAGTTTAAACTGTTAACCGGCACTGCTTCACAGGCTTATCCTACACCACTAATTGAAGCAGTGTCGGTTATCAGTGAGACTGAAGAGAGGGAAAAACAGTTTGAACTGTTAACCGGCACTGCTTCACAGGCTTATCCTACACCACTAGGTAGTTGAACCTGTGGCAATACTTGCAGCCTGCTTCACAGGCTTAATAGCTACTCTCATATGGCAAAGAATAAATCATATTTAAGCTTTCCATCAAAGCTAGATCTTTCATATATGTCAATCTTTCATATAAACACATAGCATACACAACTTGACTCATCTATGCATAAATCATAACAATACTTGGTTTATAATGTTGTGAGACATCCAAGTCCAAGAGTAAGCCAAAGTCAACGTGCTACACATAAATCTAACAATAAGCAGACTTAATTTTAGTAATAAGAGATTTCAGTGTCAGGACTAGACCACAGTTGGACCCAGACCCTTCTTGGGGAATCTGGTGTCACAACAGCCGCACCGCCAGAACAGCCACACAAGAAAACTAACTCCTGCAACAGATCCAATTACTACAAGAACTATCTACCACCATGGCATGGGATGATAGTTCTTATAGTGCCCCTCCTCTGTGATGTTCTTCCCAGCCACACCACTCCCCAAGTGAACCAGAAGAAGGAAAAATACAGCCTGCAATTCCAAAATCATAGAAAGAAATCTCAAGAATATTGTAAGAGCTACTAATAAGTAATGTCTTGTCTGATAGTAATGATCAACTAAAGAATGGTTCAAACAATGAAACACTTGGGGAAAAATATGATTTTACCCAAGACAATTCTACTAACTTGATATTTCACATGAACATAACTAACAGTAAGCAACACAAGCAGGCAGCATTTTCGCATAATAAAGAAATAGTGAAGTTTTGAACATGTCTTTCCACATTGTCAGATTATTCTGCAAAGGATATGAACATACCAATTGCTGCTGCTGCTTCCTAGTGATCCTCATTGTCACCCCTGGCAGTGATGTTCCTGCAAGGTCCATCATATATCAGCTAACTAAACAGATTTCATAATGGAAATTCTGAACCCATGATTCAAACTCACTTTTTGAGCAGGGTCAACTACGATTCAGTTATGAGTGAAATCAGATTAACTCTTAAATTAGTTCTGAACCGATCCAACTCATCCAGCTATTATATGAACTGAAGTAGAATTCCTGACCGATTCTATTATAATGACCAAAGTTTACTCTTAAAAGAGTCATAAACAGGTAACAATTATGAACTGATTCAACACCGAGTTAACCCATTTACAGCTTAACTTTAACCCATATCTAGTGATCTCTTCTGATCTAATCCACGAGTCAAGACAGAAACAAGTCCGAGTCAACTACGACTCGTGTCCGCTTCACAAACATTTTAATCCTTACTCATCTTCTTATAAATGTAAGTGAAGTTGCCAAGATTGCTAAGGGGCGTCCCCCCTCACTGTTCACGTGCAAATTTTTTTGTCTTATCTGTGAACAGTGAGGGGGGACAAAATCCGTCCCCCCGTTAGCAGCGATGGAAGTTGCAGGACAGGATCCAAACAAGAACCATGAAAACAGAAAAACAAAAACACCCCCAAAATGGTGGATATGATCTAAGATTCAATTTGAACATGAAGAACGAGAAATGGTACTATCAATTATACACACATACATGATCTAAACAAAAGGAAGGTGAATACTTAAGTCTTTTGAAAACAGATCTATCTACATTCTTAAAAAAAAAAAAAAAAATTTTTTGAACACATCTTACCTTACAGTAGTTAGATTTGTTTTTCTTCTCCTTACTCTCTTAGTCCCAATGTGTGTAGGTTTGTTGACAGAATTGATGCCATAATAAATAGTACAAATTTTTGATTGATGTTCTGAAATAGCAAAAAAAAAGTGAGTTTAATCTTGGTTTCCATTTCTAGCTAATTTGATAATTAGTCTTGATTTGGCAAAACTATTAGCAAAAGAGTGTTTAATCTTCTTCATTTCCGTTTTTGGTTAGTTTCAAACTTAATATAATTGCACTTTATATCAAGCTCAACAACTTCCAATTTGTACCAGTAGTTGTCATGAACCCATTCCGTTTTACATGTAATGTATTTTTGGATTTTGTTTTTTCAGCTAAAAGAATTCTCATCAGGCACTCTTATTTTCAGCTGAGGGTCCAATTGACTATGATGCTCTTTGAAATGAAGGTGGTGGAGGAGAATTTTGCTCTTTAAAATGGACAAGACAGAAAAGATGTTGTTGGTGAGGAGGCAATGGTGGTGTATGATAAATGATCCTATTTTGGATTCTATGTTCTCAAGAGATTATGCTGTTGACACCGGTCAAATTTCACCTTCAGTATTTGAAGGTGAGCAAGAGTTAATTCCCTTACATTTGTTTTATCCCCCCAAGTTTTTGAAGATCAACAATCTTTTATTTGTTCTAAATTGGAGAATGGGTGTAGAAGATTGGGTAACAATGCAGTTGCAACAGGAAGAGATGAAAGTAGATCGCGAAGAGCAAAGTGTTAATTGATCCAACATTATTCTACTTCAAGAAACACAAATGGAGACTTGTACTCTACAGGATAATGTGGCTATCTCAGGCTCAAGAAAATTTGGTCGGAGATTGAAGAGGCTATCTTAGAGATTGACAAGAATATTGGGTTTAAGGTCACCCCAGATTGTCTTGAACTGCGTGCTTGGTTCTCGGTTGTCTTGGAGGATTACAAAGCAGCCTTGCGAGAGATCAGAGCATTGTTAACATTAGAACCAAGTTACATAGTGTATCACGGCAAGGTACAAGGAAATTACTTGGTCGAGGTCCTTGGCAGACATGTGCAGCAGTGGAGTCAGGCAGATTGCTGGATGCAACTTTGTGACAGGTGGTCGTCTGTTGATGATATTGGGTCTCTGGCTGTTGTTCACCAGATGCTGGCAAATGACCCAGGGAAGAGTCTCCTTCGGTTTTGGCAGTCCCTCCTTTTGTTGCGGTAAGAATGTTTATGGACTGAACTTGACAGTATTTGGGGCCTATGGGATTTCGCATGGGTTGCAGATGGTGACTTCAATACTATCTTGTATTGTGTTGAGAAGAAAGGCTTCAGAAAGAGAACCAAGAGTATGATTGTAGTTGGTCAATTCATATCTGAACATACACATTTGAGAGGAGGGTAATATACCTGGACAAGTTATGAAGAAAATCTGGTAATGAGTAATCTCTACTGAGTTTAAGCAGAGATATCCTATGATGTCTCAAGATGCAAATCACCAGACCAACATCAGATCATGTGCCGCGTATTCGTGACATTGCTGAGCTATCTTGAGGGCCACCTCCATTCAGGTATGAATGACCTGGTTTCCTTGACTTATTGAGGGTGTGGTGGAGTTCTTTTAATTTTGTGGTATCTGCTTCCTATGTTTAATGGAAAAGCTTATGGCTCTACAAAGTTGGTTTATTCAGTGGAAGACTAATGTGCTGGGTAGAACTTTTATTCAGTGGAAGACTAATATACTGGGTAGGACTGATTGAAGTAGAAATTAAGATTGGCCGACGAGGTTGTAGACTCAAGGAAGAAGGAAGGTAAACCCGGTCTATTGTTGAAAGCTGAGCTTGGGAAGGCATTTTATTGGTTTAATAGACTTTATCTGGAGGCAATCCTCAAGTAAATGGGTTTCACATCTAAATGGTGCAGCTGGTGCAGGTATTGCTACTCTACTCCTTTTAGAGTTCTAATCAATGGATCTCCATTTGGTAATCAATGATCGCTTTCATTCTTTCGCTTCGGTTGGCGGTGCCGGTGATTCTGGTTCTGGATCAGGACCTACATTTCCTCTGGTATGGGTTGGTTGAAACTTGCCGCTGATGATCAACATACTATATCAGTTGGTTTATCTTCATATTCATTATCGGATGTAACATTGGGAAGAGGTGGAAGTGTTTATTCGCCTCTGTCAGCAAGGTCGGGCACACTTGGGGCACCTACAGTTCATTCATTGCGCCTTTTACCAGCAGTGGAGAAGGGTTTGTTTCTGAAAGGTGAAGATTTTCCATCGTTGCAAGCTACTTTGCCGTTTGCATCTGGTGTTAGTCATAAACAACATGATGTTTCACAGCAATGGCTGAAGCAGAGTGACAGATATTCGGTCAGCAGAAGGATACAGTAGTTCTTATGCAGGGACATCGGTTCACATGCGCCCAAAGATTCAGTCTTCACGACCTTGTTGCAGCTCAGCTGCTCAGATGAGAGTCGTGTTGGGGTTTCGGGTTGCGTAATCCTAATACTGTTGAAAAATCAAGGAAGCCAGATTGTAATTCTCTGGTCCACTATCAATAGTCTGACATCTGCTTGGGCCGCCGATGAAAGGGTCACTGATCATGGTATTTCAGACAATGAAATATATCGCGGGTACTCTAGAAATGACAAATGAGTCATTTTGGCATAAAGACTTTGATTTCCCGAAGGTTGGTCCGTTGGTGTGATGCCTCGATAAGAAGCAAGAGAAGTTGTGTGGATACCAGTACAAGAACGCTTGGAGGCCATGCAAAGGGCTGAAGAGCAATGGATTGCAAGAGAAGAAGAAAAACGAAGAATGCATATGGAGGCAAAAGCTACCAGGAAAAAACTTGTGGAGCTGGATGGTAAGATTGCAGGGAGACAATCTGAGGCGAAGAATGACAAGTTTTCTACTGGTGCTGCTGTTAGGTATGGCAAAATTCATGGATTGGCTGCAGAATGAGATGTTTCCGTGGAGACAATCAGAGGCAATGAATGACAAGTTTTGTTTGTATCCAGTAACTAAGTGTTTTACTTGTAGCTAGGATTTGGAAGATGGTCCATGACTGTGAAGTAAGATTATGAATAACTCCGCATATGATCTCCACATTTTAAAGGCTTTTGGGCTTGTAGAAAGGTGAAAGAAGTCAGAGTTATCAAGTGTTTTTTCTCTCTGCCTGAAGTTTCTACCACTTGCTGTGTGTTGATGGAGCGTCAAGAGTGTTAGGAAGAAAAGAGAGGCGAATAACTTCAGGCATGCATATAGTCAGGAAGAATTCATCTGGGAAATAGGAAATGGCAGGGATGTATCAATATGGGGTGATTTTTGGATTCCAGGTAAGAATACAAAGGTTAACTCTCGTTTTAAGTCTGCTAATATGAAAAAGGTTAATCAACTAATGATGCAGGATGGCTCAGGATGGGACTTAAACACTTTGAATGCACTTTTTGATGCTGCAACTGTTATCGATATATGTAAAATTAGGATCCCAGTTCATGGGAAGGATATCTTGAGATGGGTTCCAAATGCTAATGGTTTATTTAGTGTTAAGTGAGCTTATAGAGTCCTTAATCAGGCTAACTCTCGTGTGGTGCCTGTGCAGTTTCCCTGGAAGCAGTTATGGAGGGCTAAGCTCCCTCCAAAGATACAACATTTCATTTGGAAATGCGTGCAGAACTGTTTACAGTTAAGAACCAAATATGCCAGGTTTATACCTGACATATCTGACAGGTGTCCAATGTGCAAGGATTGTGCAGAAACAGCACAACACTTGTTCATAGAGTGCAGGGTAACAAAATCATTATGGCAAGGTATTGAGAGTGACTTAATGCAGGTTATAGAAAACAAAAATCTGATTGCTTGGCTAACTTGCTGGTTTGACAGCACAAATGTTGATCCCAAGCAGGGACGGACCTAGGCGAGGGCTTAGGTTGGCTTCAGCCCGTCCCAAAATTTGGTTAAATTCTTTTTAGGCAGTAGTAGAAGTAGTCTTAGCCCACTAATAGCCCATTAGTTAGCCCAGGTAAAGTCATATATCATGTACTATACGTGAGAAATTACAAGTGCATCGACCAATCCACACTCACATAATCACCTTGTTCTTTTGACTTCTGATCTGAACTACTATCTACTGATGCCGATGACACATCATTCGAGTTGCTTAGTTGCTATTGAGTGTAAGTCCATTCATTGATTGCAAGCCTAGTTCTTTCTAGTGACTGCTGCAATCCAATGACTCCATGAGAGGGCTTCCCTGCTCTCGATTTCGATTGATAGTCTCTATAAATAGAATCCATGGATGTCCTGAAACGAGAAAGGATCAACATGAATAAGAAAACGATTGAAGTATGGAATCAAAAGTGACTGCAAAAGAGTAGGGCTTACTTAAAACTTGTTCTGCAGTTAACCTCGCAGAGACATCCCTTGTTCTTTCTAGAGACTGCTGTAGTTCAATAGGACACCAGGGGGAAAAAAAACCGCGCCACGTTTCACAACATAAGTTTTAGCCCGTCCCAACTAAAATGAAAGGTGATTTAGGGGCTTCAAAAAAAATTGAAGCCTTCACTTTTTACTTCAAATGTCCAGGCGTTTTTATAGGGGGCTGTCAAAAATCGTGAAATGACTAAGTTATCCTTATACTAATTTATACTAATTCTTACTCAAATTTACCCCACCCTAATTACAAACATAAATACTTATATCCCACACAAAAAAAATCAAAACCTAACAATCAAAACATCAAAATTTCTCCCCTCTCTTCTCCTCTCTTACCTCTCTTTTCTTCCCCATTTCCTCTCCACATTTCTCATTTTCGAGTTTTTGATCATGGATGGAACCAAAACTGATGCAACAATGGAGCAGCAAAGGTAAGCATCCAAACCCACTCTTTTGTTATTGATTTTGGTGCTAAAACTAGGTAAGATTCACTCCATGAAAATCAAAAAACGAGTTCCAGAACTACTTATGGCTGGCTATTAGAGCCGTAAGTCCTCCTTACGTCTCGCATCTGAAGAACAGCTAGCCGTAAGTAGTTTGTTAGGTAAGCCATTAAAGCTTCAGATCCAAGCCGTAAGTTCAGTTTACTAGCCGTAAGTTAGTTACGTCTCATTTCGATACTTTAGTTACTAGCCATAAGTCCAACGTACAATTTTTTTTGGTGTCGCTAGGTTACGAGACGTAAGTCCATTTAACTAGACGTAGGTTAGTTACATCTTTTATATTGTTTTAGTTAGCAGACGTAAGTCCAAAACACGTATGCAGAGTTCTCAACCTGTGTTGCTCAAAACATTTGCATGGATGCCACATGGTGCGTCTCACTGATCCCTTCCAAATGTTTATCCAACTCCATTGCAAAACAGTATTAACAAGCTAATTCTCTTCAGTTAACCTCAAAATAAAGCAGTAGAAGAAAATGAAGAACATCACAAATACTGATGCCATAAATCATTCATGTCCAAATTAACTTAAAGAGATGCGGTAGATGATACGGATCTCTAGCTGCACATTACCTCTTTGCTTGTATAGTCTAAAAAGGCATTGAGATGTTATCAACAACTTCATTTTCTGAATTTTCATCTTTCAGCAGTGACTGCGTAATGGGAACTTCAACTGCAACAACTTCTGCAACTCTCCCCCCGTAGCTTCTCTGTTCTAACAGCTGGAGTTTGCTCTCTGAGATACCGGTTCTTGGTTCCCCGCAATGGTGTTTTCAATTCCTTTGAAGCCAGGATTGTTATGCTGATCTTCTGAAACATTCATTTCCACTATAAGAAATTGGTTCTCGCTTACAGAACCAATGACATAAAAGTAGTACAAACTGTGACAAGTCTGTAGTTACTAGATTAGATGTCCCTTTGCTTTTGAGGGAATATTAGTGCAAGTTACTTTTTGATAGTAGTATTACCTCTGCATTTTCTTTTCTTAGGTTCAATAGGATATTGACATTTTTGTTCTTGGTACGTGCTACTTAGGAGAGACGAAGCACTTTTTGAAGTACAGGGGTTGATAATCTGATAAAATCATTGCTTCCATGAGATTAATACAGGCTGATTATTTTTTTCTCTTTGCTACTTAGTGTTTTTGTTGCTACAATTGGTGTAATATGGCTGGGAACATAAAGAAACTTGGAATAACTAACACAGGCAAATGATAAGTAAAGCTCTGAAATGTGAATCAAAGAGACAACAAGTAGTGCAAGAGGAAGGTAGAGTAAAGCTCTACTAATCTGCCTAATTACAAAAACAAAAAAAAATCCGTATAAGTCAATGGGTATCACTTACGGCTACTAAATCAAAAACGTATGTAGCCGTAACTAAACTTACGGCTACTAATTTGTACTTACGGCCACTAACTTTGCGACACATTTTTTTTTTGATTTACGATGAACTTACGGCTGATAAGCAAAGTATCGGTATTAGCCGTAAGTAACTTACGACCACTAAGATGGACTTACGTCTTGCATCTGAAGCTTTAATGGCAGCCTAACTTACGGCTAGCTGTTCTTCAGATTGTAGCCGTAAGTACTTCTGGTTCACGAATTTTGATTTTCATGGAGTGAATGTGACCTAGTTTTTCAATGAAGTTAGCCTCAATGGAAGGAGATACTTCTAGCTCCATTTCGACGCTTGATTCACTCATTTTGGTTGAGTGAATCAAGTTTGGGTTTTTTAGAAAAAAAGTTAGGTTTTTTTGTTCTCTCTTCTTCTTCTTCTTCACTTGATTTCACTGATTTTCAGTTTTTGATTAAGTTTTTTTTTTAAGTTTGTTAATCATACTTTTGGTTAATCACTGATTATCAATTTGGTTAATCACTGATTATCAAAACATAAAAGGGTAGTTTTGGTATTTAAAAAAAAATTACATAGGGGGAGAGCAAAATTACTTCGGGGAACCTGTGATCCGAGGGCTTCAATTTTTTTCGAAGCCCCTGAATCACCTTTCACTAAAATTGCTAGGTCCGTCCCTGATCCCAAGGTAACTGGGATATGATTGTTCTTGCAGCCTTCTCCCTTTGGAATATCTGGAAGTTAAGATGTTCAGTTTTTTATGATAATGCTCAAATTCAGGTACAGCTTCTTAAGAGACAGGTACTTAAGGAGGTAAGTGATTGGAAAGATGTACATTTTAAACCTGCAGGTGTTAATAATGCAGGTGGACAGCAGCATGTTGGAAACTTCCATGCACAGACTTTGTAAAAGTCAATTTTGATGCCTCGTATGTGAAGGGGTTTACTTCAATAGGGTCTCGACTAATTATGTTCGATGCTGCAGGTTTATGCAAAAGCAGTCACAGGGATAGCAGAAGATGAGGAAAAGGCGGAAGCATTAGCAGCTCTGGAAGGGATTAGGATGGCGAGGGAGAAAGGAGTATCAAAGCTGGAATTGGAAGGAGATTGGCTAAATGTAATCAGAGCGATTAATGGTTCCGTAGGTGTAGTTAAGTGGACAACCAATGCAATAATACTTGACTGCAAATCCTTGTTAAATTCTTTTCTAGAGTGGAAGTGTTCTCATGTTAAAAGAGAACTGAATAATATAGCAGATGTTTTTTAGCTGAGGCGAGAAGTAGAGCCAGTAGTATTGAGTGGATTGAATACAAGCCATTTTGGCTGGAAAAACTTGTTGAAGAACAACTCAATGTAATTCGTTTCTAAATATCAATGAATTATCTTTTCTATTTAAAAAATAAAATAAAAATAAAAATAAAAAATTGTAGATTTTTCTCTTGTCAAGCTGTACCCAATTAATTTTTTTTTATACTGGCTGGGTGGCCCCACTGCCCCCAACCCCCACCCCACTATTCTATTTTTACATTTATCAGGGATCGACCCTGAGCTTTCCCTATGGGAGGGAGATGAGAAACCACTGCTCCAAGAGCAGGTTCTCATACCCAATTAACTTTATGGTTAGGTTTTGCTTACTTAACACCTTATGGCAGAGATGTCGTGAGTTATTATCACCAACTTTCATTTAAGACTTCCATACGTGTATCCCGATCACTCAGTGATGGGACCCACTGTAAATCCAAAAGCTTGAAGTCAAAAAAAGCAGATTTATATCGATCAGTCAAAAAAAATTCCACAAAACAAAAAGCAACTTGTTAAGATGCAGTTTGTTTTCATGAAAACCCTAGTTGCAGGACAACTTTGGTATTTGCAGTCAATGATGGAAAGAAATCGCTTAAGCAAAACTTTGGTAGTTAATTACTACCCATCTTTAATCTTTGTATTCTAGACTCACTCCTAATGCTCATTTCATCTTACAAATGCACACATACACCCAAATTGGAAACTGAAGGGGGAAAAGAAGAGAGGCAAATAACTTGAATTTTCCTTAAAAGTATTTTTAACGTTTTTTGTTCGAGTTGATATCTAATGTACTTGTATAATTCTTATATTACTCTTGTATGCATGCTGTATTTTATTGGTAAGGGCATGATATTGTCTATCACCAATGAACTGATAAAGTGTATTGGAGGGCTACAATTTTATCACCATTTTTGACCAAATTGTCAACTTAGTACATGCATTGATTTTTTCACCATGAATTTCTGCTAAACTGATTAAGATTTTTCCTTGTTTTGTCATGGTAACAGGAGGACATCTGTGCTGCTCCAGAAAAGACAAGCGGGATCTTTTTTGTCTGGAAGAGAACCTAAAGCATACACCACAGACGATATCTGATAAAGCAACTCCAATGGATGAGTTGGAAGAGATACTAAATTGTGGGCATCCAACTCATAACTAATTGGCGATGAGTGGAGTGGCCCATAGGATTATTAACTGCATGATCTTAGATTGCCCATATAATGTGGGACTAATAGTCTCAATACGCCCCCTCACGTGTAGCCTCGTTGGGTCTAACACGTGGACATAGAATCGGGTGACGCGGAGTAGAGGTGCGGTCATTTTAGACTCCACAAGAGATGCACCAACCAACGAGTATGAACTCTACCTGCCATTTATTCTCAGTTTTTTCTTATGACTATGCTTTTGGCTATGCAACAGAAACGTGATTAGTTTCAGTATTTGGTGGATTAAATGCATGTCTACTCTCCTACACTTTGTTATCAGTTTCATTAGGGCTCCCTGATGCAAATTAGTAGCTCTTGAAAATTCCTTCTTCATCATATGAGGCTCTTACAACAAAAGAAATATTCTCATAACCTCTTCGCAAATCATTTTCAGGTCACGACCCTAACACAGACACAACTTGATGACGCTATTAAGACGGCACGGTTTGATTCATATGTCACTTGTATGTGATCTCACCACTGCTGCTCCAATCTTCCTTTTCCACCTTAGGTGCTGCCAATATTCGTTGCAACACTAGGCAATCTCCTTTCACTGGCAAAACGTCAACATTGTCTTCATCGTCGTCATCGTAATCATCATATACGGGCAAAAACTTCCTCATCATACTCACCTTTAACAAAGTTCACACTTCGTTCTGGACATGTATAAGACATGTGCCCTGGATCACCACATGTAAAACAACGGTTATTATATGTAGACGAGCTTGCTCCTTTGTTGTTTTGCGGTACATACCTAGTAATGTCTTTACCCCTTTCAACCCTATCCGTTGCACCACTTCTATTACTTCTCTCACTTCTTACAGCTGCATTGTTCCTAAAAAATGTTGCACTAGCTCGGCCAGTCATGTTGCACCTCATGGTAAAACGCAACAACCTTTTCTCTGCCATTAATGCATATTGACGGGCATCTTCTAAAGTAAACAGGCGAGCCACTCCCATCTCATCTGTAATGGACTGATTCAAGCCTGAGAGATCACGAAATGTCAACTGTTCATTAGTCTCACTCAAACCAACCCTTATGAGAAGATTATAGAATTCTGATGTGTATTCTTCAACTGACAATCCTCTTTGCTTCAAGTTGTGGAGACGCTCATACAATTTCATCGCATAATTAGCTTCCAAGAATTGTTTACGAAGCTTGGACTTCATGTGCTCCCAAGTACTGATTTTAGTTTTATGTTGGCGAGAACGCTGCTCTTCAACTCGCTTCCACCATTGAAGTGCTGCACCTTTCAACTTCAGCTTCCCAAACAATACCTTTTTTTCTTCTTTCATGGTTTTCCACTCAAAATATGATTCTAAGCTTGCTTCCCAATCCAGATAATCTTCAGCAAGCATCTTACCAAAGAAATCAGCAACCTTGATTCCTCCACCGTTCAAATCTAGGGCTTGACCTAACCTGTCTTCCAATCCTCTTCTCCTTTCAACATCGTCTTGTCTGCGATTGTGGAAAGGGTTTTCTTCTTCTTCAGTATCAGAACTATATCCTGTCGACTATCTTCCGACAATTCGCTAGGGTTTTGGTTGCCTTCTGGATTCTCCATATCGGCTCCCCCATGTTCATGTCTCTGGATTGCACAAACAGTCCGCGATAAATCTTGAATCATGCGCCTAAGATCAGCAGTCTCTGTTTGCTGATTATCGTTTCCTCTTCCATTACCTCTACCACGTCCAACCATGATGAAGAGTAAACAGATATTGGATCTCTTTGACTCGATACCAACTTTATGGCGCAGCAAGTAAGAAAACAGG
The DNA here is from genome assembly GCA_023529015.1 of Papaver nudicaule. Taxonomy (NCBI): domain Eukaryota; kingdom Viridiplantae; phylum Streptophyta; class Magnoliopsida; order Ranunculales; family Papaveraceae; genus Papaver; species Papaver nudicaule. The sequence goes on from JAJJMA010007140.1 coordinate 18,253, forward strand.
AAAACTAGGGTTGATTCAAACATAACGTATAAAAGAAGAGTTCTCGTAGAGACTCGATTGAATAAACTTCAATAATAATAATAAACTGCCTACACAAGAGCTAACAAGTCTAGAAACTCTAAACATAGAAACTTTAAATCCTGACCTTTTAATCCTAATAGACCCACTTAATGTATAAGCGACCACCTAAGCCTAAATAAAGAAAAGAATCCAAACTAAACCAAAGCAAAACAGGAAATAATTATGCTCCTGCATCAGTTTTGTTGGGGTATTAAAACAGCTAAGACAAAAAGAGGAAGCTGCTGTTAAGACTAATGACTGAGCTGGGGATGGTACAACTACATCTGTTGTTCTAGCCCAAGCTTTGATTGCTGAAGGAGTCCAGGTATGTATTGTAAAGTATGTTGCTTTGCTCGCAGTATTTCAGAAAATCCAAGAGAAGAATCTTTCTTGTTTCTGCTACCTTGGAGATGTTCCTTAGCCATTTAAAGAACGATACCCTTATTGGGGTAAGGACATGCATAGTTATAAATTTTAAACTACAATGCAATTGCCCCTGCATTGTAGTTTAGTTTCTAACCTAAATTTCTAGCATGAGATTGCAATGTATTGATGAATTAGCTTGTTGGAGTTTTGGAACCATGTATTTGTAGCATTTGACAGAATCATGTTGTTGTTAGGGAAGGGGCTATTGTCTCTTGGGTTGTAGTTTAGTTTTTAGCCAATTTTCTAGCACGAGTTTGTGAAATGTAAGGAATCAGCTTTTGTAGTTTTGGATTTAGGTATGAATTTAAAGAACCATTTCGCTGTGGTTTAGGCCTATTTTCTACCATGAATTTATAAAATGTAGATGAAGCTTCTTGCTATTTTGGATTTGAATTCAAAGAACCATGTTGTTGTTGGGAAAGGGTTAATTGCCCATGCATTGTAATTCTGTTTTACCTTGCAATTTCATTATGTTTTCGTTATGTGAATTGTCTGAATTCCATGTATTCTGCCCTTGTTAGCTTCATCTTGATGCGGGAACTGATGCAGTACTTAATATTAGCTTCTTAAAAGCCCCTTTAATGGCCCCTCTACGTTATAAGGGGAGATGTTTTCCCTGGATAGGTGTGTCCTAAACTCGTTACTTATTCCGGTGTGCAGAAAACTTAATTTTTATTCATTTGTGACATTTTTATTGTGCAAATCATATATTTCAATATCTATTTCATGTCAAGCCCGCCTGCCCATCTTCCGTTTTTAGATTGCAGCTTGTCTGTAAATGACTTTAGTGCCACTGTGATTTCACTGTGAGAAAATATATAATACCAGAGTACTCTCTTTCTTTGTTGCCAATCATTTTGTTAAGTGAAAACTGTGTCCCATACTTTTGCCCTAAGATACTAGTTTCAGATTGTCAGTTAGATCGAAAACCAGAGTCGGATGGCAAAATGGTTTTGCTTTTCTTGTAACTGTAATGCCATATCTTAGTACAACCAATCACATATATTAAAGCTTACCTGTAATGTATTACATAGGGTGGGAGAGTTTTCGTGAAGCAGAAGCATGGTTGACAAAAGTATCACGTTTTCTTTGAGGTGACTTTTTTACTTATGCAGGTTGGAGCACAAACTGAAGCCAAGCTGAAAGAAAATAAATCGAGAGCAGAAGATGCTCTTGATGTGACAAAATTTCTCATCAGTGTGGCATGTAGTATGGTGGGCATCATAAATTCCTTTTGGATATGACTGGTCTGTAATCTACTCAATTTCCACGGGTATTTTTATAAGCTGGCAGCTGTATCCAGTTTTAGTAGGTGGTGGTTGTAAGATTGATGTATATAGGTGTTCATCCATACCTAGCCGTAGAAACTGGACACAACCTTTTACGGCTGGAAATGAGCCGTTGTTGCAATTTCTGCAGCCCCTTAAACAGGATTCAATTAGTTCGTCGGGATCTGTCAACAATTCTCTCCATGAAAAATTATTACTAAGCTGCGTTGACGCAGTTGTCATGTGCGTTGTGACCATTTCCTGTAGCTACAAGGGTCTCTTCTTGAGCAATGTAAGCAATCTCAGTCACTTCATGCAAGGAAATCAATAGTTTTAAGTCTTTAAGAAGCATCGGATTTGAGAAAAGAATAACTTCCAACTCTTATCCTTATATATAATAACTAGTGGTAAGCCCGTGCGTTGCACGGGTTCATATGATCTGCTGTAAAAATCTGCAGGGTTGTAGAAAAAGGC
>JAJJMA010007140.1:30480-43376 GCA_023529015.1 Papaver nudicaule
TCAATTATATACTACACCGTAGAAGGATGGATTGGTTAGAATAGTTTTCTTACATTCTACACATTTAAATATTTTTTTTTTGATACTGGTGAGGATCGACCTCAGCCCTCCCCTATGGGGAGCCAGCGAGAAACCACTGAGCTATGCTCAGGTTCTCTTCTACACATTTAAATATGCATTTGATGATGCATGTATACTACAGAATTGGTACTACATACACCGCAAGTAATAGTGTACTAAATGTTCAGTAGTTTGTATCTCTAAATGTAGTCCTTACAAAGGAAGTCTGAGTGTTTCCATGCCTGAGGTGTGTACACATCAGGTTTGAAAACAGACCAAACCAAATTTCATAAGTTGTTAATGATTTTGTATCGTATTGGTTTAAATTTGTATCAATACATGTTACTACTGTTTTAAGATTTGGTTATTTGTATCAGTAAATATATGGAGGACAGGTCATCCCTGATTCAATCTCCGGACTAGAAGATCTGGAGGAGCTTAATCTTTCATCAAACATTCTAGAGTCGCTCCCAGATTCCATTTGGTTGCTGGTGAATTTGGAATGCCTAGTTTAATAAAACCCCAATCACTGATACTAATACAGGTTCGAAATTCCTTAAACCCCTTTGTTTCTTTTTGAGTTCTGTGTTTTTTTTTTGACAAAATACTTTAGTGCCAGTGACAAATTTAGTTTGGGTCTCATTTGGCACCTTAATTTGACTATTGAGAAGGTTCTTTCATGTTTTTAATGCAGAATCTATTATTGTAAATGGAGGAAAACCAACCTCCTCCCCGTCGAAGTCCTCGACTGATCCAGCTACCTCCTGTCCGCTAAAGTCCAAGACTAATCGCTCTATCGAAACAAAGAGAGGATCAACAACAGGTGCACAGAATTTTGGTTAATGACAGACGCCATTCAATGACTGAAAAAGAAAAGGAAGAATATCTACAAAAGCATCGAATCCGTGAAGGAGAGAAAAGAAATGCATCGACTGAAGAGGAAAAAGAAAGAAAGCGTCAGCATGATCGTGATGCTTACCAAAAGCGGAAGCAAAAAACAGTTGGCATATGCAATGACCATAAACAAGTCTCAAGGTCAATCGGTTACACACGTGGGGTAGATTTGAGGAGTCCCGTAATGGCCATGGACAGCTTTATGTTGCACTGTCTAGATGCACAACCGCCGGAAGGATTCATGTATTACTTCCAAAAACCTGCACCGCACACGAAACGACAAATGTCGTATATCCAGAAGTTATGTTATAGTTGAGGAGTCCAAATTTGTGCACCTCCTTAATACTAGTGTTGCACAATCCGGCCATTGTGATTGGTCCAAATTAGTTGAGCGGTTTTGGAGATATTTTCTCCTTTTTCCCTTTATTTTATTCGATTTTTTTTCTTGAAAATGTGCGAAAATAGAGCACGCTATTTTAGGAAACCAAACAGAAATTCTTCATATTCTCTTTTATCTCATCTCTTCCAAACAAAATTCAATAGAAAGGAAGATGAACGACCAAATCAAAAACATAGGTTTACATGGAGTTGATGATTCTATAGGAGATGGTGTTCGAGATCGTGAAGATTCAATGGAGGTAAATATTTATGATTTCTCCGTTATTGCAGTTCTCACAACTGCGATTCTAGTTTTCCATCGATTCAATGGAAAGATGCATTTTACACCAGGTCATCTCCTCAATAGGAAAAGAAGAAAACAAGTCGTTATTCTCTAGAGACTAGGTTTAACTGCTTGTGCAGAACTAGCTTTTATGATAGATGTGATATTGACTATCCCTCTCTCTCTTAAAGAATTTTCTGTGAGTTGCTATTTGTTTTTTTTTTTCTTTTCTTTGAAACTGTTGTGATAACCTGTTGAACTATTTTTCATTAATCCAGGTAAGTGAAGATGAAAGTGATACTGATGGTTATTGTAGTGAAGAATCAAAAGGTAGTTTGGGATATGAAAGTGACTGTGAAATGAAGTGACTACCCACCAGATGGGAGAGACGTCGACTATCAATCAACACTTCCAGGTGAAACTAAAATTCAGTACAAGAGCAATGTTAATGATTTATTTCTATATAGGCGAGTATTGATGCATCTATGTAATGCCATACTGATTGCAGATGGTGTATCCACCGGGACTAAATCTTCCACAGGGAGTTATTGATCATCCAATATATAACCTTCCGTTGCCACAACAGGTACAAACTTAACTTGTAATTGTATATTAATATATCAACCTGTTATGTATGTGTATGCAGACCTCTAAAGAACCAAACATACTTAAGTTGTTTTCATGAATCATGAATAGGTTGCTCCCTCACAAAACTCTATGGGCATTGGTTCAAGTATTTCTACAATAAAGAAAAAACCTAGAGTTTGCAGAACATGTAACAAGAATGGTCACGACTCTCGCAATTGCAAAGAAAAAAATGCTGGGCAGTAGTGTCACTCCTGGTGGTAGTTAGAGGACTGGTTGCAGCGTGTTTCTTGTGTTTGCTACAAAGGCTTCATTTCCTTCTCATTTTGGTTCAATCAAATAATTCACATTTGTTGTCAAAGTTGTTTTTTTTTTCTTTCAGTGCAGTCTTTTGTCGTCAGACTTCTTTGTTTGATTTTTTTTTTTTTTTTTTGTAGTCAGACTTATTTGTTTCAGTTCATATAAACCAAATCATTTTTTTTTACAAATTTTGTCAATTGGTAATTTGGTGCATAGAGAATTTTTGTTAGTTCACCTGTGCTTAGTTGTGCTTAGGATGTCTTTGGGTCTACCAGTTGCCGTAACTGTCAACTGTGCTGATAAGCTAAGAATCTTTATATCATTTCAGTGAAAGGTATTAAGGGTCGTCTTAATAGATTATCATCTGCTTGTGCTGGTGATATGGTTATGGCTACTGTCAAGAAGGGTGAACCAGATCTTAGAAAGAAAGTGATGCCTGTTGTTATCGTCAGACAACGTAAAGCTTGGTGCCGTAAGTAGGGTGTCTTCATGTACTTTAAAGACAAAGCCGGAGTTATTGTTAACCCAAAGGGAGAAATGAAAGATTTTTATCCTTCAAGGATTTGTAACTTCAAAGTTTTGCTCATCACTTTAAAAGATTTGCTTGTTCTAAAAAAAAAATATCGCATATATGTACCCTGTTCTCTCTTTCATTAAGTGAACATGGGGGAAAGGGGACATTTGCTACTGGAAAGGATGCTGCAGATGCTTCTTATGCTGCTGCTAAAGCTATGCATGAAGAGAATGCGAGTTGAATTTTGGATGTGATGATGAGGGGGAGTTGTGCTAGGATTCTTCTTATACAACTCCTATACTACTAGAAAGACTGAGACGACAGAGACGGATTCAACTACTACGACGTCGGGCATGTTGTGAGGAAAGCTGCGGAATGTAAAATGCATGTTGAGGGTTTGACAATTGACCGTGAAAATGGAAGAGAAATGAACGAATTGTGAATGAGAATGGATATGCTGAGAGACAGCTCTCCATGTATGCCAATGTCTGTGCAAATGGAACCATATTGAATACTTGCGTGTTTTTCCCGTGGAGGAAATGTTAATTTGATGTGGACGGGATTCTCTGACTGATTGATATATGTAAAAAAATAATCGCATATATGTACCATGTTCTCTCTTTTCAGTTCTTATCCTGTAGTGCAAAAACATCGAATGCAACTACAGGATCAATCAGGATGAATAACCAAATCAAAAAATTATTCAAAACCATCGAAGGAAACTAGAAACAATCTTGATGGATATTAATGGAAGAGATGAGATAAAAGAGAATAAGAAGAATTTCTGTTTGGTTTCCTAAAATAGCGTGCTCTATTTTCGCACATTTTCAAGAAAAAAAATCGAATAAAATAAAGGGAAAAAGGAGAAAATATCTCCAAAACCGCTCAACTAATTTGGACCAATCACAATGGCCGGATTGTGCAACACTAGTATTTAGGAGGTGCACAAATTTGAACTCATAGTTGAGTTTGTTATACATTTTTTATATATTCTCAAACAAGTATAACCTTTTATCTTTTTATCTTAATATTATAGATTTAAAACCATTTTATACGGAACAATTTGTGTGAAATACAATTATAGAATTGCTTTAGAAGAAGATCCATGTCCGTGCCATTATGGCACGGGTAAAATACTAATCCGTTATAAAAGACGGAGAAGATTTCAATTTTTGAATTCTAAACAAGGTCTGACTCACCCTCTCACGTGAACAGAAGTACACCTTCAAGTGGGGTGGAAATAGAACGGGAGAAGGAAATGGGTTTCTTTCATAAACATAAGAAGGCCCAACAAGAGAAGGAGATGCACTCTAAGGCCCAACAAGAGAAGGAGATGCACTCTAAGCCTAGTCGGTAGGGCTGAGCAACGGATGGGTACCCGACGGTTTTATCCGATCCAATCCGTATTTTGGCAAATGGGTACCTGATCCACCTGTTAGTGGACTGGATACTGGTGCTATTTCAAATCCGCCACTTTTGCGGACCAGATGCGGGTACATCCGCCAAATCCGTCAGGTACCCGACCTCTAAGGGTAATGTAGCGATTATACCTACGTACATACTAAGAATATTATGGGAAGTTAATTGTTATATAGTATAATACAAAGGTCTAAATTGTTATTGTTATATAATATAATATAAAGGTCTAAATTCTAGGGTAGATTTACCCAGTCTCCTCTTTCAACTTCTGTCTTCGATTCAATCACTCACTTTCTTTACCCGAACCTTAAAAATCAAATCAAAACCTGTGAATGATTTGGAAAGAAAGAAAAATAAGAGATATGTTTGGATCAGTTCGTCGATCTCTGGTATGTAACATTGGAGTTCATGAAGGAAGAACGGGTCTAGCTGATAAGATTATTAAGAAGTCTCTTCAAGGGTAGGATTATTCACTCACAATCACAATTAGATGGAGAAAAGGTGAATTAATTGGTTGTGGTGCATTTGGTCGTGCTTATATAGGAATGAATCTTGATTTAGGAGAACTTTTTACTGTTAAACATGTCTTTTTGTTTGATTTTTGTGGTTCTAATTTTGAGATGTAATGGTGAAATTGGAGTTTTAAGTTCTGATTGCAATGAATTCAAAAGAAAATGCAAAGCCAATTGAGATTTTTTTTTTCCAGGTTTTGATTGTAGTGAATCCGCGGATTATCCGTGTCCAATCCGCTCACCCGCTGCACTCGCTGAATCTGAATCCGTCGGGAGATGACTGGGCACGCCATTTGGACGGACTGGAACGGGTGGCACCAAATCTTCCAAAATCCACCCATTGCTCAGCCCTACTAGTCGGACTAAATCTATTTTCTCAAATTGGTTTGAACAAAGGTCTAAAGCATTTGGAGGATGAAGCAAATTGTAGAAGTTTAGAGATTGTTCCTTACACTCCTATCTCCACGAGCAACATTTACAGCTCTCTGGCTTGCTACGAGAACTGCCATATGAAAATCAGGGACGGAAAAGTCATTATTGATATTGAGCAATTAAGTTCTGACGTTGCCATGAACATAGACACTATATCTAACACAGTGGAACTATTAATGGAGGTAAGTTGTAATCTGGGAACTCAACATAATGGAAGGAATAGGGAGGTCTAGCATATCTTTGCAGGCATAGTTGAAAAACATGAAAGAGGACTCATCACACCACAAAAAGGATTGGTGGATGTAGTAAGTAGTAGAGTAATGGAAGAAGGGGCTATGAGCATTTCCAATTTATGCTGAATTCATATCTTGGAATGCTAGGGGACTGAATGGTCTTGATAAAATAGAATGTTAATTTGAAGGAGCTCATTAAGAAACATAGACTAAAAGTAGTGGTCATCCAGGAAACAAAAATGTGGAGAATTACCAACTATTTGCAATCAAATTTGGGGAGGAAGGAACAATAAATGGAGCATGATCAAATCAGAGGGACTTTCAAGAGGAATGCTAACAATTTGGAGTTCAGATGACTTAATCTGTGTAGATGAGGAGATATCTAAATGCACAATAAGTCAAAAATTTGTAAATGTTGCAGATGGATTTGAATGGACATTATCCAATATCTGCAGTCCTTGTGGAGATGATGATGAGAGGCTAGATCTCTGGCAGGAAATGGAGGACATGTCAGGATGGGCTAATGAAGCATGCGTTATAGCGGGAGACTTTAAAGCAACTAGAATGATATGGGAAAGAAATAGACCCGGTGGCTCAAATTAGAGAGGAAGTTGTTCAATGAATTTATGAACAACCAAGACCTCATTGACTTACAAGTGGGTGGCAAAATCTTCACATGGACCAACATGCAGGATGATCCTATACTTTGCAGACTTTACAGAGTACTAATATCTCTTGTCTATGAAAGTAAGTTTCCTAACTCTTCTCAAATAATATTATCTAGAAATGCTTCCGATCATTCTCTTATTTTGTTCACTATTAGTAATAATATACAACAAAAACATAACTTCAAGGTTGAGAGCTTCTGGTTCACAAATAGAACCTTTCTAAGTAGCTTGCAGATGTGGTGTGAGAAACTTCTCTAAGTAACTTCAAGGTTGAGAGTTTCTGAGTCATATTGTCTGCACGAGCTAGTCCGAAGTCTGAGAGTAGGTGTGTTGGCGGCTTAATTCTTAAAAGTATTCAAACTGGACTAGGTCCCGGGGTTTTTCTACGAGTTTGTAGTTTCCTCTTTAACAAAATTCTTGTGTATACTTCACTTTATTTCCGCATTAAATTTGACTTGTCATTTATAATTAAAGTATCGTACTTGGTTGTTGACATAGTTTTGGAATCTTGTATTGACTCCCTTGTGTGAATCAATCAGTTACGAAAGAGATCTTGTTCTTGAGTTCTTGATTACAAGAACCGTTCAAGGTTTGACTTATAGGTTGCCTAAAACAAAAGATGGGTGGTGTGCCTGGTAGCCTCGTCTTTTCAGTAATTGTCTTATGCCTAGCTACAGTGACGACTCAATAAAAAAATAACTGAATATTTTCAGTTTCGTAAGAAAAATCATCATTTTACTCCCTTAATTCTAACAATTACGACTTTTCTTCTGAAAGTGAAAAACCAAAGAAAAAATTGATAGATTCAGTGGGTTTTTGCAGAACTTACCTTCTGATTCGACCCATTTCTTCCTCTTGTTGATGGGTTTGCTGATTTGCTTCTTCGTCTTCTTCAACAACAGCTCCTTCGACTTTGATTTTGAAGATTTAGGTTTTGAAGGTTTTGGAGGCTTTGATGTTTCTTTTGATTTGAATCTCCTCTTGTAAACATGATTGATTTCTTGGTAATTAAAAGTTAAATCTGATTTTTTGTTAATTAAATTATTTTTGGTAATTAAATTCATGTTTGGTAATTCTTTGGAGGTATATCCCATATAAAAAGCTATGGGTTGAGTTTTTATCAGCACAATTCCCATTAAAATACCACAGTCCCCAAAAAAATCTGTTAGAAATGTTAGTAGTCAAACACATTTAAGTAGTAACTGAAAAAGCAGGGGTACCGAAATACAACCAACTTTTCGTTTGGGCTCGTGAGAATTATGGTCAGATCTGGACGATCTCAAAAATCAATATCCAGATCCGTTAACCTGAGTTTGGATCACAAGGATCAGTCCAACGCAAGACAAGGTCTTGGTAAATCCAAGGGATGGATTGAGGACAACGATCAAGTTTGTTAATAACGTACTTCTTGTGTTTGCTTTAATTATATAATCATAGAATATAATGCGGAAAGTAAAGCACACAAGACACCAGAGATATTTTTAACGAGGAAACTACAACTTGTAGAAAAACCTCGGAACCTCGTCCAGACTGAACACCGCACAGTACAAACTGACTACAAACACTAGCCTACTATAAGACTTCGGTCTGGGATGTAGCAGGGACCAATTCCAACCCTCCAAGCGAATTGGATACTTTCGCACTCCTTACGTCTCTAGATCCCCCACAGATCGTGACGCACTTGATTCCCCTAGCTGACGTCCTTTACAGGCCTAGGAGTTGCTTTAACCGCTGTTAAAGTCTTGTGTCAACAATTTCGGCTTTACAACCTCAATTATCGACTATATGTTTGAACTGTCCTCTATCAGTTTGACATACACAAAGTGACTTCCTTCATATTGCTCCAGGTCATACGGAAATCTACTTACAAGCGGGGGCTGACAAGTAAACCGAGTAAACTATGCCCAACTTGTCTCTAACTCAGTTGTACACTAAGAATCAATTAAGAAACTTATACAACTGGAGCTAACTAGATCTTACAACACCGAGTGCAGCCGTGCGTTGCTTCCTTTCAAAACCCTGTGTGTAACGTATCAGTTCTTGAATGGCCTTATATCAGAAGAGAAGGACCGTAGAATAGACAAGAACGTGATCAGGTTACCAAGGTTACATGTTACTCCGATTTCAACCACTAAGGTCTCAATCTCCTACCTGTGCTTCCCAACTCTCAAGAGAAGTCTTTATAGTCGTAGGTAAATCCCGTGAGGAACTGCTACCTAATAGAGGATCACTATACCACAACAAGCATTCACGGAAGTGCAAAGAGTTTTACGATCACTTCCCAAAGGACCTTCACGTATGCTTGATGCTTGCGGTATTCGTCCTTAGACACCTCTATTTATAGCACTCAATAAGATAGGTTTCTTTGGAATAAAGCAACTAATTACTTGTCCCACAAGTTTAGGAAACCCTAACTTGCAAACCAAGTAAAAGAGATTTATCTCAATTGGAAATCATTAATCATTTACCTACCAAGTGTTTTGTTAGCTCAAAAACACTTCAAGATAAAGATCCAACAGACCAGAGATAATCTTTATCTTATTGACACATTGAGAACCGTTAGATGGACCACATAAGATATTTTCGTGATAATCCAAGTCCAACTAAGAGATAAAGGAGTTCAGAGTGTAACCCGGGTGAAAATCCAGAAGAATATTCACTTGGGACGGTTTGCGAACCGTCCATCTGAATCACAGCCAAAAGTATCAATTTTGAGGTTCGCGTAGGTACGCGTACAAAATGACACTTTGGAACTCAGGAGAAAATCCGAGTTTCTGTTCCACGTACGGTTCGGGAACCGTCCGCCATTCAGATTAGGGTTTAACAGGACCCGCTGGAAGTTCTGGGCTTAACCAGTACTTAGGCGTGTGTGACGCCCTCAGCTGTAATCAACTGGACTCTTGCTCAAGAGTACTCCTTTAGATTCACCCATATCCAACAAGTGATTTGCAAGAAAACCATGGCAATGGACAAATGGTATCGAATCTATCTCATGCATTCTTGTAACCTTAGTATTTGCGGGAACAAACACTAACATAACACATGGTCATGTAGACAAGAACACGATCTCAATCGCTATTATAACACTACTAAAGTAGCCGACTATTTCGAAAGATAGATAAAGTAGAATAGAAGAATTTCCATAAAAGTCATAACTCCTACTAACCTTTTGTCGATGAAGAATAACTGATGTCTTCTTTGTCTTCACAGTCTTCGTCTTCAAGGTCTCTACTACTTGTGTTTTGACACCTAAAACCAACTAGCTTGACATACCAACGCTAGTGGGTTTGACCGGAAAATGCCCTAACAGTAACAATGTGAGACTATCATCCATTGGCTTCACCTATTATGTATTATATCTTACTTTTAAATTTTTGTCCCAGAGACTCCCAAACTTTAACTCGCACATGTTTATTGTTCACTAACAAAGAAAAAAGGAATACCTATTATATCGAGATTACATGCAATTGACTATACTAGACTGAGGTTTTATGGCGCACAGGCACCATAAAATTTTTCCGGTTCCTAGTTGGGGCCAACGTGCTAAATTAATAATTCGATAAATTTCTAAATTAATAACTTTTTGAAGTTTTATATAGGTCTCATGTGATATATAAATTAATAATACTTTAAAATATATAAAATAATAATAATAGGAGAGAGAATTGGTCTGGCGATTTCAAGGTGATTTTTGGGTTTCATGCCGGGAAGATTGAAATTTCCGACTGCTAGCCTGATTCACGTCGTTAATCTTCCTGCACTTCACATCAATCAATTCATATTTTCTCCTCTCTACAGTTTGATACCACTTTCAGCCGTTTTCCTTCATCTCTTCACCATCCTTGCTGACGGTAATTTCTTCAGGAAGACGATTATGGTGTGTTCATCCTCTACAAATTATTATTATGCCTAGAACACGATCAAACTCCAGTCACAATCGAAGCCCATGCTCATCACACAACCATCACCAGACACCAGGTTCTTCACAGAGCCATGGAAGAAGACGTCCACCACAACAGCATAATATGGTTGATTGCCCATTACACGGTTTTGATGACAGTGATAATGGCAGCAAACATTGTGGCTTTGCCCATACTTCTCTGGGGAGTCATTTGGAAGACAAACATCACATGTCTGGTGATGGGAAAGACATATGCAGAACACGAGTACGCGATAATGCCACTGTTTACTCAAGCTGGGAATTTACACTTCAAAAACTTAAACTCTGGCTCTGTACGTCTTGTATGAAGACACATACATGGAGGATTGCGTTCAAAAACCACCCTGAGTACATTGATGCGCCACTACAAGATGGGCATTTAGGTTTTCTTATTCATTGGAGTCACTAAACCTACACTAGTTTCTGCAGGGTCAGAGGGGAGTGGGAATACTGATGGTGCTGGTGATAACAACATGGATCAGTTTGATCTCAATGTAGAACTTCTACACACGATTTTTCGCCTTCAAATCCACACCACAAGGTACATTCCAACCAGTTGTAGGTTAGGTTTTTCCAGAGCCTTTAAACACCTCATGGACAATGTTATTCAGAACCCCATGGATATATCCAATCGGGTTATATTATTATTGTTTCCTGTGTGTGTTTTGAGGAATTATGAACCTAAAACAAGCACTAAGGCTCGATCAGGCATGAGGAGAAAATACCAGTTCAATTCAATCAACCAGGCAGTACTTACTCAATGGAGAGAAAAAGGTAGAACATTGCTTCACTATAACAGCTGTTGGATTAATATAGTGGCTCATCCACCAGCAAACAAGAATCCAAGCGTACACAATCTGCAAAGAAACGCAACCAGCAGGATATCAATAAGAGACTTTGCAAGAAGAAGATGGGGGATGGTACATATACAGCTGCAATCCGGATTTTAACCTCTAATGGGGTAGCCCCATCCAACATAGCAAATCTGGAGGATCTCAAGTTGAAGCATCCTGAAGCACAACCACCACTACTACCTGATGCACCACATTCAGTAGAGTCTTCTATGGCTGATAAGGAGATGGTGTTGAGTAGACTGAGAAGCTTTCCTAGAGGTACATCATGTGGCAGATATGGGTTACATGCCCAGTATTTTATATATGCTATGAGTGGCCCTGGAGCAGCAGTAGCAGATGACCTTCTAGGATCCATAACATCTATTGTGAACCTACTTTTGTCAGGTCAGTGCCCTACCCAACTTGGTGAATATATAGCCAGTGCACCCCTTACACCTTTACTCAAGCCAGGTGGTGGTTTTAGGCCAATTGCAGTTCGCACTATGGAGAAGATTGGTTTCAAAGGTTGCTGCCTCTGTGGTTAGCAAGGACATGGCTAGATATCTAGGGGAATACTAGTTTGGGGTTGGTATTCTTTGTGGTAGAGAAGCTATCCTCCACTCAGTGAACCGCGTGATTGAAGCTAAAGGAACAGACAATACTCTAATTATGCTGATGGTAGACTTTCAGAATGCTTTTAACCTAGTAGATAGAAATGCAATGCTACAAGAAGTCAGGAATCACTACCCTAGTATTACAAGATGGGTAGAATTTTGCTACTCCACACCAGCTAGGCTCTACTATGGCCAACATACTCTAGCATCATCTCAAGGGGTGCAGCAAGGTGACCCTCTAGGGCCACTTCTTTTTGCACTAACATTACATCCTATAGCTTTGCAGGTTGCCCAACAATGTAATTTGATTCTACAGGCCTGATATTTGGATAATGGCACTATAATTGGTGAAACTCTAATGGTTTTTAAAGCATTCAACATTATACAGCAGCAAGGTAGAATCAGGGGACTTCATCTTAATGTGCAGAAAACTTTGTTGTTTTGGCCAACTGTGGACATGAGAAGCACACAAGAGGGGGTATTTCCATCTGCAATTGGAAGTCCAATCAATGGTGTTAAAATTCTTGGGGGACCAGTGAGTTTAGATCATGAATTTTGCAGTACACTTGTTCTCAGCAGAGTTCAGAAAACCATTCATCTAATGGAGGCAGTACACACCTTAGATGACCCTCATTGTGAGTTGTTGCTTCTACGCAAGTTCACTGGAGTATCTAGGTTGTATTTATCTATGTGCACAATTGCACCATCCCATGTTTAAGAGGCTCAGATTTTCTTTGACAGCCATCTCCATACTAACCTGCAGCAACTTATTACATGGGAAGGACCAGGTTTTGGGCCACTGCAACATCTCCTAGCTACTTTACCTATAATAGAAGGGGGTCTAGGAATTTATTGTATGCATGACACAATGCAATACATCTATCTAGCCTCTTGTTTACAGAAGCAGCAGTTACAGGATACCATTCTTAGCCAGTCTGGTATACCAGTCATAGGCTCAAACCTACAGCTTGCTAAAGAGGTTTTCACTCAGGTCTGTGGTTTTGATTCTCCATACAGCATCGACGAACCAGCCCCCCGTCCAATGCGTGCTTTGGCGGTTCAATACTTTGCTAAGGTGGTGAATTAAATGCCCACGGAATACTCTATGAGCAGAAGATATCTCATTCTAACGGCCTCACACACAAGATTATATGCTTGTTGTGCCTGCAGACGGATTGGGTCATACCATGAGCCCAAGACACTTCACTTCTATTCTTTGCTATAGGCTTGG